>ML307709.1:0-110665 GCA_005239505.1 Nicotiana paniculata | reverse complement strand
TAGTTGAACAAATAGAGATTAATCAACCAATCAGAACTATATTAATAACACAATAAGTTCATACCCCAACGGGTTCCACCAAAACCCTAGATTAAAGAAATTAGCCAAACATGTTCATAAGAATCAAATCCAAAATAACTTGCATAATTAAACTACAAAGTAATGAATAAAGCCTGTACAAATCGATGTTTGACTTCTCTTCAATGGCTTCCTCCCTTAAAGTTGTGTTTTTGGGTCTATTTATATGTTTGGGATACACCCTAAACGTGTAAGAGACTTCTACTCCAACCGGGAAACACTTAAAACTCTTCAAAACTTGGATTTTACCGGATCAGGGGACAGACGTTACATGCCAAACGCCTGGATAACGCCTGGCCAGGCCTGGTGTTTGGGCTCTGGCGCCTAGATAACGCCTGTCCAGGCCTGGCGTTTGGGCTCTGGCGCTTGGATAACGCCAGGCTAGGCCTGGCCTTAAGGCTCAAATGCTTAGCTATAGCCCGGTGCACTCCTCTTCGCCTCTTGAGCGTATTTTCGACGTTTTTGCATCCATTTAGCTCGGCTTCCATCTCCAATTCACCTACACATGAAATAGACTCCATTATGCACATAAAAAGTGTATTTTTATCATTAACGCACATAAAATGTAAGGCATATAACGTGTTAAACCATGAATTCTAGCCACGCATCAATGCCCACAAAAGGCAAATATTCTATGATGATGATGACGCCCACAGAGACATATGTTTAAAAAAGATTATATGTATATATGTATCATGCATTTCATGTTAATGTCTCTTAGAAGCACTCAGATTCTACAGGTTGTATCTCCTACGTCTCTCTTTATATTACTGTTCTTATTTATGCTTTCCTGCCTTACGTACTCAATACTTTATTCGTACTGACGTCCTTTTATTTGTGGACGCTGCATGTCGTGTTGCAGGTCCTGATAGACAGGTGGACAAATCTCCCCCACCACAATAGGCTTTCCAGTTCAGCGGTTATAGGCGAGATCCCTTCTCCGGACTTGCCGTGATCTTGGTATGCATTTTTGTTATAGATATTATGGGTATGTCGGGACCCTGTTCTAGCTATGTTGCATTACTTATGCTCCTTTAGAGGCTCATAGACAGGTGTCGACTCATGTATAGTTTGGTATGCCTTGTTGGCTAATTTTTGTTGTATAGTCTTTCATGGCAGCATTGTAGCTCGTACCTTTTATGTAGTTTCTTAGCAATCTTGTCATCCCATGTGATGTATGTTCATGATCCATATCTACCATTTATATTGATCTCGTTATCCCTTAAAGATAATAAGAAGGTTAGATAAAATGTACGTTGGTGCTCGGCAAGTATTGCCCGGGTGCTAGTCATGATCCTTCAGTTTGGGTCGTGACACCTCAGCTGCCCCAAATATACCTTCTGCGATCGCAACATATGCCACGCGATCGCAGTTCCTTATGACCTCAACGTACGCGATCGCAAATCTACCTACGCAATCAGGAAGCACACATGACCAGCCCCCATATGCGCCTCTCTAACTCTACGTGATCGCACTAATGCACACGCGATCGCACTGACCAACGCTACATACCTTCGCGATTGCACACCTTCTCGCGCGATCGCGATTCACAAAAAATGGTCGAGCTCCAGGTTACTCTACACGATCGCGTACCATTCCTCGCGATCGCAGTGAACAATGTGCTGCTGCACTTACACCAACAAAACAACAGATTCTCTAAGGCCCGAAAATGCCTGTTAACCACCCGAAATCAATCTCGAGCCCCTCGGGACCCCAACCAAATTTACCAACACATCATAAATGATCATTCAAACTTAGTTGCACTCTTAAAACACTAAAAATAACATCAAAAGACCAAAAACACATCGGATTCAAGCCTAAGAACTTTGAAATTTCTAAAATCCACCAACGATGCCGAAACTATCCAAAACAACTCCGATTGACCTGAAATTTTTCAGATATATCCAAAATGACATTACAAATCAGTTCCAACTTCCGGAATTCCATTCCGACCCCGATAGCCTATTTTCCATTGCCGACCAAAAATCACCAAAAACTATCCTTCGCCAATTCAAGCCTAATTCTACACTGGACATCACAAAAATATTCTAAACACACTCCTAAGTCCCAAATCACCTAAAGAATCCATCCGAGCC
Source organism: Nicotiana paniculata (assembly GCA_005239505.1). Lineage (NCBI taxonomy): Eukaryota > Viridiplantae > Streptophyta > Magnoliopsida > Solanales > Solanaceae > Nicotiana > Nicotiana paniculata. The sequence continues at coordinate 108,491 of ML307709.1, read as the reverse complement.
ATAAAATCCTCATTCCGAGGTCGTTTACCAATAAGTCAACTCTCAATTGACTTTTCCAACTCTAAGGCTATTTTTTTAAAGACTAAGTGACTAAATTCTCATTATAATTATTCCGATTCCGAGCCTATCAACTCTAACACATCAAGAACAGTTAACCAAGCTATGACGAGGCAATAACAGTAAATATAAATGCAGATTCTACGTAACGACCGACCGGGTCGTTACACCTGTGGGCGATTTTAGTACGATGCCAAGTCTGGACCCCTTTGCGTTCGATGCACCATCCGTAAACAGGGTCCAGATTCCCGAGGACGCACTCGAGTTTACCAACAACTTTCTTTCGACCTTGGGTACTAGGGCTAGCGTGAAGCCAGCCACGAAGTGTGCCAATATTTGAGACTTAATAGTTGTTCGGGGTCGATATTCAATATCATACCCATTGATTTCTATGGACCATTTGGCCAATCATCCTGAAAGCTCGGGTTTATGCATTATATTTCACAGTGGATAAGTTATTACAACACATATGGGGTGACATTGGAAGTATGATTTTAGTTTCCTAGAGGTGCTTATCAAGGCGAGCGCCAATTTTTCTAGGTGGGGATATCTAGTTTCGGGCTCGCCCAAGGTTCGGCTAACATAATAAATTGAAATTTGCGTAGCTTGTTCTTACCGGACTAGGACTCCACTTACCACTATCTCTGATACTGCCAAATATAAGTACAGTTGTTCGTCTGCCCTCACCATGTGAAGCAGCGGTGGGCTTGATAAGTATCGTTTAAGCTCTTCCAAGGCTTTTAGGCATTCCGAAGTCCATGTGAAATTATTTTTATTCTTCAGCAACAAGAAAAATCGATGGCTCTTATCGGAGGACCTCGAGATGAATCGCCCCAGGGTGTCTATGCGCCCGATTAATCTCTACACGAACTTTACGTTGCCTACTATCGTGATTTCCTCGATAACTTTGTTCTTGTCGGGGTTGATCTCGATTCCTCAGTTGGATACCATGAAATCGAGAAATTTGCCTGACCCGACCCCGAACGCACATTTTTCAGGGTTCTGCTTCATGTTGTATTTCCTCAATATAATGAAGCTTTCCCGCAAATGCTTCAAATGGTCCTCTGCTCGCAAGGACTTAACTAACATATCATCAATGTAAACTTTCATATATTTCCCTATTTGTTCTTCGAGCATCCGGTTTACTAGGCGTTGGTAAGTGTCACCAACATTTTTTTAATCCAAATGGCATTACGTTATAGTAGTAGGTACCATATTTAGTGATGAACGAGGTCTTTTCCTGATCATCCGGGTTCATTTGTATTTGGTTGTACCCGGAATAGGCATCGAGAAAACTGAGGATCTCGTGGTCGACCGTAGCATCGATCATGCGATCGATATTAGGCAAAGAAAAAGAATCCTTGCGGCATGCCTTATTTAAATCCTTGTAATATACACACATTCTTAATTTGTTCCCTTTCTTAGGGACTACTACTATGTTTGCTATCCATTCGAGGTATTTTACTTCCCGGATGGACCCTATTTTTAGAAGCTTAGTGACCTCATATTTGATGAAGGCATGCTTGATTTTGGACTGGGGTCTTCTCTGCTTCACCGGATGGAACTTTGGATCCAAGTGATTTCTGGTGGGATCCCTATCATATCGAGATGGGACCAAGCAAAACAATCCATGTTAGCTATAAGAAATTGAATAAGTTTTTTCCTAAGCTCAGAATTTAACGTTGTGCCCAAGTATATTTTTTGTTCGGGCAGATGTTCGATTAGTATGACTTGCTCCAGCTCTTCGATCGTTGATTTGGTAGCGTCGGAGTCATCGGGGACTATGAAGGATCTAGGGATCCCATAATCATCATCTTCGTCAGTCCCCTGCTTCTCTGGTTGGGTCGAGGCCGGCGTCTGTGATTACTATTTGGCTTCCTGTTTTCTGTTCGAATTTGAACCCTTCGTCGATATTGGAGTCACTTCAACGGCGAACATTTTCTTTGCCGCGGGTTGCTCCCTGTAGATTGTTTTGATTCCTTCTTGTGTCGGGAATTTTAGAACCTGGTGAAGGGCCGAGGGCACTACCCTCATTAGGGGTGGTCATAGTTTGGGCAAACCCGAACCGAAATCCGAACTTTTTGGATTTTTGGATTATGGATTATGGATTGGAGTTCGTATTTTCTTTTTGAAAAAATTGGATTTTGGATTTGGGACCTCGAAATTTCGGATATCCGAAAATCCAAAAAAAATTACCTTATATTTAGCCTTACCAGTTAGACATTAGCCCATTGCGACATTACCCATATACATACCTAATACTAATAAATCTAAATCTCTAATAGTATTATGCCCGTTAAACATTAGCTTATATATTCAACAAAAATTACCAAGTCCAATATGGGATTCTCTGCCAAATCAAATATAATATAAGGTTTTTCTTTTCTTTCACATATCACCCACACAACCACACCATACGTGCATTTGTAAACACTGAAGAGTCAAGACCGAGGTTGACTAAAGATTGAATTCTGAGGTCACCTTTTGTGGTTAATCTTTTAATTTATAATAGTATAATTTGAATAAGTGTGATGTATTGCATATTCGAGACCTTTTTTTTTGAAGAGGCATTATATAGAGTAAAGAAGATATAAAAAAACAAATCATCTTTTGATTACCTTCTTTCTACTTCATTTAAATGATTATTTTTATGTCGAGTGTTTTCTATAAGCTCAACTTATAGGCTTAAAAGCCAGAATCGAAAATCCAAAAAATCCAATCCGATTAATCCGAAAACGAACTTAAATAATTCGATCCAATCCGAAATTATTTGGATTGGATTTGGATTGTAATTTCTTCAATCCGAAAACCAAAAATCCAAACCGCAATTTTATATTCAATCCGAACTGCCCGAACGCCCACCCCTAGCCCTCATGTTGTGGATCCATGGTATCCCGAACGTGGATGGTCCCGATCACATGGAAATTGGTCTCCTGGATGGTCCCGGCTATGTTCAATGCAAAGTTATTTCGCCCTTAGTAGTTTCACAAGCCATGTTGAATCCATTTAGCACTCGGGCCGCATGCCCAACTTGGTCTTGTAAGCCGAGCTGTTCTACGACCCTTGATCGAATGATGTTGGTCGAACTACCTGGATCAATTAACACGTTTAACTTGAGTCTTATTCATGAATACATATATTACCAGTGCATCGTTACGGGGCTGTATGATTCCTTCTGCGTCCTCGTCGTTAAAGGACAAGGTTCCTTCTGCTACGTAATACCGAGTCATTTCTCCCTTGTGATCGACACCTTGGTGCGTTTTAACACTATCCATTGGGGAACATCGACCCCTACAACAATTATGTGAATGACGTGTTGAGGTTCTTCTTACTCGTTTTGTTTGTTGGAATCTTTGTTTCCGAAATGATTCTTGGCTCGATCACTCAGAAACTCCCAAAGGTGCCCGTCGTTGAATAACCAGACTACTTCTTCTCTCAACTGTCTACAATCTTTCGTTCTGTGGCCATGGGTGCCATGATATTTGAACATTTGGTTGGGATTTCTCTGTGCTGGATTGGTCTATAGAGGTCGAGTCCATTTAGTATCTTTGATGCATCCGATAATCGATATGATGGAGGCTGCGTCAACATTGAAGTTATATTCTGACAATCGTGGTGCTTTTTTAGGTCTGGTATGCCTATTGAAGCCATTCTTGCTCATGATCCCTCGATAACTCTAGCCTCGGTCATTTCTAATTTCACTACGTACAGGGTTTCGCCCAAATCCGTTGCTCCTACGATCTCCATTATATGGCTTGTATCCATCCCTGTTCAACCTTGGTTCTCGGTCAATGTCCCTCTTTATTTTGTCAACGGGTCTGATAGGATAAATGGACCCGGAAGAAGCCCCCAACTGGTCATCTTCGACTCTAATCTTTGATTGATACCGATTATGTACATTGGACCAGGTAACAACCGGGTATTCTATCAAGTTCTGCTTCAACTGTTGTGAAGCCACTAAGCTTTGTACATTGAGTCCTTGGGTGAAAGCTTGAACGGCCCAATCATCGAAGACCGGCGGTAGATCCATTCGTTCCATTTGGAACCGAGACACAAACTCTCTAAGCATCTCGTTATCTTTCTGCCTTACCTTGAAAAGGTCTAACTTCCTAGTCTCGACCTTAATGGCTTCGACGCGTGCCTTTAAAAAATAATCTACAAGCATAGCAGAAGAATCAATAGAGTTATGTGGTAAATTGTGGTACCATATCACAGCTCCCTTTGACAAGGTCTCCTCGAATTTCTTTAGTAACACAGATTCGATCTCGTCGTCCTCTAGATCATTCCCATTTAATTGCACATGTGTAAGAGGTGACATGCTCGTTTGGGTCGGTCGTTCCATTGTACTTAGGAATTTCGTCCATGCAGAACTTCTTGGGGTCCGGTTTGGGAGCCGCGCTCTGGGGGAAGGGCTTTTGTACAAACTTTTTGGAATCCAAACCCTTCAATATTGGTGGTTCCCCCGATATTTTGATTAACCATGGAGTTATAAGTTTCCACCTTCTTGTCGTTTGCTTCGATCTTCTTTTCCCCCGACGCAACTCGTTTCGTTAGTTCCTCGAGCATCTTCATGATTGCGGGATCGATCCCCGATTCATTACCGTTCGATTTTCTTGACACCTATTCGACCCTGTGAGAAACTTCCTGTGATAGCTCGGGATCGATCCTGCTTGGTGCATGATTCTGGTTTTGGAGCTAGGCTATCGCGGCTTGTTGAGTCTGCAACATATCGAAGATCACAAGGCTGATCCCGCCCTCTTCGTTGCCATGTGTGCTTTGAGCGGACGACCGAACATCTCTATGGATGCTACTCTTGGGATCGACGACCAAATTTGCATTGATGGCTACATGCGAGCTGACGTCAATTGGATCTACAACTAGAAATCCATCGAGGCCAACTGGAGATACGTCGTTCCCTGGTGCTATGTTGTCATTCTCGTCATGGTGACCGAAGTCATTGTCCACGTGTACGGATGCTGCCTGGGAGTTCGACATTTCGATGCTGGAATCAAAGATTCTCACAAGAACAAGTGTAAAATAGTGTGGTTACGAAAGTTAATACTAAGCAATCACTATTATCCTTAGCCCCATGGTGGGCGCCAAACTGTTTACCCTAAAAACGGATAACAATTGAATTTATACGCGGTTTTAAGGATACGTGATATGCCTTGGCACAAAGTAAGAGAATATATTAATATTGAAATTGACGATAAAAGAAATAAATGCAAACCGAATGAATTCAATAACCTTGGCCCTCGAGTTCGATCACCCTTGAACCAAGAGAAGTTTCAGCTGATACAAGAACAGAGTAGCAAGATAATGAAAGCTAGAAAAAGACATTGTATTACTTTATGTTGCGTAAATGTGATGTGTTTTACAAATGATCAGACCCTATTTATATAGTAAGGGAGTCCTACTCTGATAGAGTTCTAAATGAAGTAAGAAATCTCATGATGGCTAATTAATAGGCTTATTATTGATATGTGCCGAGATCTCCGCCGTGATCTATGCCCGATCACGGATATTTCGTCCTTCTGTTATCCGGTTTAGCAAATTTCCCTCGATCTCGCCTGATCTCGATTTTTTTCGGTCCTGGGGTCTCGAGCTTGACGGCATAACTTCGCACCTCGGTTAGATATGATTCGAGGTCGGACCTTAATCTATCATATTTCAGTCTCGATCAGTCACGCAAGGGGCGAGCCCGATTTTGACAGTATACAAAAATAACATGTTTTGTTAGTGGGGCCGGCTGGGTAGTGGGATGGCTTACCGGGCTGCTAGCGAATTAGGAATTTCTGGGTTAAGTTGGGCCCATCCGGGTTCGGGCTTACCAGGTTCAGACGGTCCGGATTATTTTATTTTAGTGTATTATGTTTTTCTTATTCAATGTAATTGATATTTAAGTGTTTTCAAACTTTTAAATAAAGAAATAAGTATTTTAAGGCATAAAATTAAACCTTTAAACTTTAAAGTTTTAAATTTGAAATCTGAATTATAAAATTCTAAAACTGAAAGTAAGTGGCTACAAAAAATTATTTAATAAGACCAATATGTAAGGGTCAAACTCCTAAGGCTTTCGTTTCATATTTTCATTGAATAATAAATAATACTTCAAATTAATTTACAAGTTTTCTTTTGATTTTTTTGTTTTTTGAACTTGCAAATTAAAAGTTTACAACAATTATAAGAAACAAGAAAGAGTACATCACATGCTTTGCATCATTTTTATAAGTTCATCCATGTCAACATGAGGTTCTTGGTTTCAGGCATTGCTTGAATCGGAACCATAAATCATTATATCTCCAATTTCTTGGTTCTCCGTTTCATCTACCTCTTCACGCCCTTGATTTTGCCGTTATGATCTTATCCAATCTTTGAAGCACACTAGAACTTCCAAAACGTTGTTACCCAATGAATGACGAGTATCTCTTAGATGTTGTCTTGCTTGGCTAAATGCGATCTCTAATGTAACTATTGAAATCAACACATTTAGCACGTCTCATGGCCGAAATAATAGGAAATTGATTTGAGTTGCTCCTCTACCAACCAGCGGTGGAAATTTCTTTGTACGGGGCTCTGGTGACTTTTGCAAGTAGAATTGGAGTTTATCAATATTCCTGCTACCGGTTTGTTGATGCTCTCCTAGTATAGACCAAATTAATAATCTTCAACACCATCATTATCCTCCAAAGCACCACATGCAGATGTAGAAACTGAACTTGAAGGAATATTTGCATCTACAACAGAAGAAGCATAAACAATGTTAGCATAATAATTATATAAAATTTGTAAATGTTTGGGTAGATCATATTACAAGTTTCAACATCAGGGGTTTCAGTTGGTCAATATCCATATAAACATATAAAACAATGATTGATTGGCGACAAGTGTCCATTTTGATAGAAGGGTTTAAAATAGCACCAATTAGGTAAATAGGGGAATAGATAGAAATATGTCTTAAATTTATCTATCATAGATTCAACCGCATAACTATATCCTTCTTTCTTCTTGAAATTATGGAGTAAGAGATAAATTTCAGCTATATATACTAAACCATTTGCAATAATAGGATAACAAGCTCCAGAAAACTCAAGTATAGCTACATAAATTTTTTGTAAAATCTTAAAACATCTTCAATGACATCCCCAAGTTCTAGATATTAACAAACGGTTAGGATCAGTGAGAATTAACAACTTCAGTTATAGGCATTTTATATTTATAACAACATCTTAAGAATAAATAAGTATAATTCCACCTAGTAACTATTTCTTCAGCCATGAGTCTTGGTTTTAGTCCATATTATACACATTTATCCTTAAATGTATTTAATCTATCATTTATATTATTTCCTTGAATTACACCAACAACTATTCTAATTAAAGTGATCTCATTTCTAAATAATTCAAGCTCACTCTTAACAATTAAATTATAAATATGACATGCACACCTCACATGAAATTTTTCAGGAAGTGGTGCGTATAGATGCAATTTTAATAGTGTAATAACAAAATTATTGTTAGAAGCATTATCAAGTGACATACACAAAAATTTTTCTGAAAGATTTTAAAATATAGCAATTTCATGGATAGTGTTACTTATAAATGCACCAGTATGACTTTGATATTCATCATATTTAAAAGCAATAATACATTTTTGCATACAAAAATTACCATCTATCAAATGGCATGTAACAATGAAATAATCATTTTCATTAACATCACAACCAATATCAGAAGTAAGAGAAACTATACAAGAAAGAGTAGCGAAAAAGTAACAGATATATGTCTGATGTTGTCCAAAAGCCTAAAAATATCAGTTTTACAAGTCCTTATAAGAATACCTTTAAAGAAATGGTTATGAATTCTTTGAATATACAAGATATGGTGAAGCAACAATACTAAAAGATAAACAACCTAAAATAATCATTTTAGCTAATTCTTCAAGATCTTTCACTATAACGTATTTACCCATTAAATCGCCAGTACCCCTATTAAGTTTTTGTTGGCCAGATTCTTCATCAACACCCCATGCAATAGGGTGGTTATCTTCCATGTGCTTACGAAGTTTACATGTTCCCCTTGCTTACCTCCGGTTTCATGTTTATAAACTTCCTTACAAATAGTACATCTTACATAGTTTTATCTTCTTCTAATCTTTCAAACAATTGTCAACACTTATTTCTTAATCTCGATGCTTCTTAATAGGGAGGGAGGCTTACCTGTATTACCAAGACTGTCACCCCTAGTATTTTGAGCAGCAGTACCAGGTGTATGTGGTGGTGTTTTAAGATTATTAGGTGGTCGAGTATCATCTATACCATAATCTCCTTGAAGTTGCTCATAATTTATATTTAAATTTTCAAGTGAACTTTCAGAAATATGTGTAAAGCTACTAGTCCAATATCACCTCTTGATCTTTTAGAATTTTTACTCTTACTAGTACCACCCCTACTAGTACACACTTTTTTGGCTGCTCTGAATATATCCATTATGTAAATTATATTAAAAAATAAAATTAATAATTCTAAATAATAAAAATAAAAAGCAAAGAAGATAAAGAGATGGAACGATTTTACCAGGGAGTCTGGATGCCGCACTAAATTTGATATCACACTTCTATTGATATTTGATGATATTGATACCACACTTCACTTGATAATTATAATTTTGTAGTGGCTAAAGTAAATATTTAATAAAACTTGAAATAGTAAGTAACTGAGAATTTGAGAGCGATAAGCAATATTATCAAGATATAATTGAGAGAGAATTAGGGTAGTAAGAGAGCAAATTGTGAGAAAAAATGAAGAAAATGGTGGCTATTTATAATTTTTTTTAAAGGTTAAAAATATAATTTATCAATTATTAGTGGTGGGGGGGCTATTTTCTTAAGAGGTAGTCCGAAATGACAAAAAATGCAAAATGTGGTCATTACCCAATGATCATTTTTGAATTTGACCGTCGACAACAGTCAAAAAAATAAAAAATTAAATATTACATAACGATAATCGGGTTGTAGCCTGGTAAAAACCCGTTAGTGGGTTACCGGGCTTACCGGGTTACGCGACACCGGTTACCAAAAAAGGCCCGGCCCCGTCCGACTAAACCCCTAACTCTCACCAACCCGTCCCACCCCCTTAGCGGACCAGGCAAACCCGAGTTGAACTGGATGGTTGGCCCATTTAACATGTTTACCCCTATCACTTCATTACTTTTAGCTGCCCCCATCTGTATTTAGCTTGCAGTGACGAAGCCCTTAGAGGAGATTTTTTTTTTTGATTTTTTATCGGGTGTCCGGTACTCACATTAGGGTCCGACTAAATTCGGAAAAGTTTTATATTAGAGGTAAAATGCTCTCTAACAAAGTCAACTCCATTATCACGGACTCTAATCCAAGACGTTTGATTAAGAACGAAGTGTACTTTTAACACTCCATCAAAACCCTTGTTTCCTCACGGGAGATTACTATAGCCACAAAAGACACCCTAAACGCATCCATCGTGGGACCCAAAAATGTGTGCAACTGTAATCTGTAATGTAGAGACCGACTAAGCTATCGTTGGCTCAAGCCTTCTAAGCCAACGTCTCCAGAAAACTCTCTTGACTTTAACAAAATGGTAGCACCAGTAATGCGCCACCTCACTCCCGTCCCTTCTTCCTTTATAAAACTCCAATTACTCTCCCAAAGCCGCTCATTTTTCACTCCCTCCACTCCTCGTAAGAAAAAACGATTCTCCCTCGTAACTTCATTTTCAGTCATGGCTTCTGCTACTAAGAAGGTGTGTATTATCAAAATCGTCAATTATTTTTTCTCGTTTTGGAAAATGTTTGTGACATACATTTGGTTGTTATAGGTATTGGTTCCGATTGCGAACGGAACCGAGCCGATTGAGGCTATAGTCCCCATAGATATTTTGCGGAGAGCTGGTGCGGAGGTTACTGTTGCCTCAGTTGAGAAGCAGCTTCAGATTGAAGGAGTGCACGGAATTAAGATCGTTGCTGATGCTCTAATTTCTGATTGTGCGGATACCGAATTCGACCTTATTTCACTTCCGGTATGCGTTTTATTCAAACTCGCGAATAAAGATTGTATATCTTAAACGACTTGAGCTGTCCTATGTCCCGAGGGATTGTTTTGTTCCTGGGTATAACACACTGAATAACTAATAATACCTGCACATCTTATGTTATTCACTGGCTAAGATTCCAGGTTATATTATTCACCGTGTATTAATTATCTTATCTGATGTTTGGCCAAAGACTCGAAATACACTTTGTGTGAGTTCACCTTAAGTGTTAATCGAATTAAAGATTAAGACATATGCATTTTACATTACCTTTTGTACTCTCTATGAGTTAAAAAGATACAGGACAAGAAGCAAAGTGTCTAGGGCTGGGAAACGTGAGAGGTGAAAGAAGATGCATACGTTATTCTTGTCCATTTTCCAGACCTTTAGTAATGGAAAGGAAATAAATCCCTTCTAGTTATGTTCAGCTATGGGTTCGACCTTTAAAATTTTACTTTGAACCTATTGCACTTTTGGAATTATGGGTTCGGAATTTAATATTTGTTGAAAATTTACTAATTTTTATATACTCTTTGTCGAAAATGGTGGTTTCGGTTAAACCCGCATCGAAAATGTTGCATCTGCCTCTGGTTATATTGGTGATAACTGGAAATGACGAATACAACAAGAAGGATTTCTTACTTGTACTGTCCCTTTTCCTTAACCAATATGATGCTTGGTATTTAAGTACTTTTGATGCTGTTCAAGTCTCATTAAGGGACATATGAAGATAGCCTTTTACCTTAGTTACAATTCTTTTTTTGGTTAACATTTGTTTCCATTCTGCAGGGAGGGATTCCTGGTGCAACCAACCTAAGGAATTGCAAGACTTTGGAAAGCATAGTAAAAAAGCAAGCTGAAACTGGACGGTTTTATGCTGCAATATGCGCTGCTCCTACTGTAGCACTTGGATCATGGGGGCTTCTGAAGGGACTGAAAGTTAGAAGTTGTTCATTTTTTTGCTATTTAAAATTCAATGATGTTGTTTCTTTTGAAGGGGCTGAAAGTTAGAATCTGATTCTCTTGGTTCTTTGATAGGCAACATGTTATCCGTCGTATATGGAGGAACTATCATCTTATACCATTGCTGTTGAGTCAAGAGTCCAAAAGGATGGAAAAGTTGTGACAAGTCGAGGACCAGGAACTGCGATCGAGTATGCTGTTGCATTGGTTGAGGAGTTGTATGGAAAAGAGAAGGCTGATGAAGTTTCTGGCCCACTGGTATGTTTATAATCCATCCCTTTCATTTTATCATGAAACAGGAATCAATGTCTTGGCAAGATGCGCGACAGGTGTTGTAGATCTAAAAATTTGGGATATTGAGGACACGTGATTTGCATCTGCATCTTATGGTAGTGGATACTCTAAAACAACAAATGAATTCCTTTCGCTTCTATGCATGATTCTAGTTCTGAGGAGGTGAACCAACTAAAAAGTTAAAAAGTATCTTGCTATGCTGCAGAAAGGATGAGTCTGAATATATTCGTATGTCATAGTGGTGTGAACAAGTAGCTTGAGGATTTCAGGTGTTAAATTGATGCATGATTGGCTAAAGTCTGGATACGAGGAGTTGTTTTTGAAAGAAACTAAATCATTTGGAGGAGTAGAGTGATTATGACGAATATAATTGAAAATTCAAAGCCCTGGCTTGCCTTTCTTCATTTTCATACAAGATCAAGATGCAGAATGCAAAGTTGAGACCTCATATTTTCTTGCCTCATCTTATATCACTTTGGGCTACACTATATCCTGATAGTTATTGTTATACATACAATTTTTTAAATCACTCTTGCTTAGGCTTCTTCTGGTATTAGATCACGCTCTTCTAAGTCGATGCTTTCCTTAATCATTTTAGCTTTGCTAGAGGAGACCATTAGATGTTAATGTCATGCTGTACTCCTGGTGTCCAGGATTTGCCCGGTGCCATTTATTTATGAAATTTTGGAATTGTTCATATTTCAGGTGATGCGCCCGGATCACAACAAAGAATTTGCATTTGCTGAGCTTAATTCAGTAAATTGGACATTTACGAGTAAGCCACATGTAAGATTTCGGCCGAGAACTATTTCCGTACAGAGTATGGCTCTGTCATTTTCCTTCTCTTCAATCATTTATGTACTTAGCACCTGACCAAGTGATCCTTTTGAATTTTGCATATAGTGAAAGATTCTACTATTAATTGTATGTCGATGCATACATTGTTGAGCTGATAAATATCTTCCCAAACCATGCGAATCATGATATCTATACTCAAAGCACAAGCTGAGGATGAGGTATTGTATGGGCATCTGTGTATGAGTCCGGAACCAAGGTGTGGTTCTTTTGAACTCAAACGACAAAAATAGGTGCAAAAAAAATTGACTACCATTTTGTATCGCTATACCTTAACGACACGTTTGTCTGCTAAGGTATAGTGCGGTCAATAACCGCGCTATATTTGAACTTTTCTGCCCCACCAATAATTCAGCTGCACTTTACTTACCCACCAGTAATTCACACGGGTATAGTGCATGCAGTATGCACGTTACATATATAGCGCTATTATGCATGTGCTATACATGAAATAATTGTACCCCCAAGACTGATTTTGTTTCTTATTTAAGGAGTTTCAGAATTTGGTAAAAATTCATTCAGGACCCTTCTGATCTTCCGAATATTTGTTCGTCAAGTTATTTTGCATTTTGTCATAATGTCCAAAAAGCAAAAAATTAGGGTTTCATTATATTGGGGGGAGAGGGGGCGAGATTGTGGGGGAGAATAACACAGTACGCTATAGTTGTTCTTCACAATGTCATGTTAAGTTGCCACTTACAATGGAGTACGATAGATTGGTATCGATGTTATGTAAAAAAAATGAGTGTGAGCAAATGTTCGGTTAATATTTAAAGTAACCTGAAGATATCCTTATTCTGTTACTACGCAAGGGGTTGTTTATTATGCCGAGTTTAACATCGAGGACGATGAAACTTCGATAGATTTTTTGAGGGCTTCGGATGAACACCAGGAATTTCTTGTGATAAAAATATTGAAAATGTACGTCAAGGCTGAAGAAATTCACAATAATAAGGTTTCACAAAATAGGGATAATCCCTGAATCATCAGGTGGGTTTTTGGAGCAGTTTTATCCGAACAGGTTCCAGGTGAAAGAGTTTCGCCAGATCTAAGCTTCTCTCCATGGGCGAATGAGGAGCGAGGACATAATCTATCCCCAAGTTTACATAATACACAAGCCGAGTGGTAAACTTCAATTTTCCTTTGTGTTACGATGTTTATTTTTATGTATTGAATTTTGATTAAAACTCATATATTCCACTGGGGGTACTGGCCATATATGAATTTTACAAGATATGAACCAATAGACCGTTCAAATATGCCTAGTGTTGCTGTGTTGGATCATGACGGATCCAGTAGTCATCAGCAACAGGATAATGTGCATCATGGGATATCAACACATCTTGATTTGTAAGTTCAGTGATAAAGTTTGGATGAATTTGGGAAACTCATTATTTTATTGGTTGAACAGTGAAAACGAGCAACTTGAAGGTCCTATCCTTGCTCAATTGCCCGAAGACGACATATTTAATCGGGATTTGACAGATGCGCAGAGTCAGGAAGATGATAGTGATTATGACAACAATGCTAATGAGTCTGAAGATGACACATCCTTTCCTGATGAAGGTGATAATGATGAGAACAAGAATGATGAACCTGATTTGATGAGGGAGCATGCTCCACCTTCTGTTAGACCAAGAGTATACGAGTCCCATGTGCCGTTTCATTCAAGGGTGATTCCCTAACTTGATCAGTTGTCAAGTATGCCGTATGTGGATGCCCTCTTGTTTCACAAGAGATCTTGACGAGCAATGTGAGATGAATCTAGATCAAAGGTGCTGTCAAAGGGCATGCTTTTTGCTGATAAAGCGCGCCTAAGTAGGGCAGTGCGAATGTACAACATAAAAGAAGTGTCGTGAGATCGTGGTTCATCAGTCGTCTCCGGAAGTACACAAGTTTATTTGTCGTAGATGGTTTCAAGGTTGTAATTGGATGTTGCGTGCGAGAAAGTTGAAAACAAATATGCGGATTGTGGGAAATACATTGGCACCCACAATTCTGAAATGGACACATTCAGTGGGAATCATTTTAACTTGTATTTGACTTGATTTCTTTTGTCTTGATTCCACACATTGATGCGTCCATAAGGTACAAGATCGAAGAGTGTATAACATCTGTCCACCAGGTATATGGATGTACCACTACCAAAAGAAAGGCATTTCTCGGGCGTAAACGTGCGTTTGAAATTGTTTATGGTAACTTGGATAAGTCCTTTGCCGATCTACCCAGGTACATGGCTGCATTGCAACACTTCCGCTCCGGGACTGTTGTTGAATGGAAGCTTGAGCGAAGTCCAGGAATACCAGAATACATATTCAGATATGTGTTTTGGGCATTTAAACCAGCCATTGATGGTTTTGTGCATTGTCGGCCGGTAATATCCATAGACGACACTTATATCTATGGAAAATATGATATTAAGTTGTTGATCGCCGTTGCAGTAGATGCTAATGGTAGTATATTTCCCCTAGCATTTGCTATTTGTGCCAATGAAAGCCAAGAGACGGTGTGTCATCTCCAGACTCATCAACATTGTTGTCATAATCACTATCATCTTCCTGACTCTGCGCATCTGCCAAATCCCGATTAAGTATGTTGTCTTCAGGCAATTGAGTAGGGACACGACCTTCAAGTTGCTCGTTTTCACTGCACAACCAATAAAATAATGAGATTCCGAAATTCATCCAAACTTTACATAAGAACTTTATCACTTAACTTACAAATCAAAATATGTTGATATCCCATGATGCACATTATCCTGTTGCTGACGACTCCCAGATGGACCACCATGATCCTACACACCAAAGCTAGGCATATTCCAACTGTCCATTGGTTCATAGCTTGTAAAATTCATATCTGGCCGGTAACCCCAGTGGAATATATGAGTTTTAATAAAAATTCAATACATAAAAAAATAAACTTCGTAATACAAAGGAAATTTGAAGTTTACCACTCGACTTGTGGATTATGTAAACTTGGGGATAAATTATGTCCTCGCTTCTCAGTCGCCCGTGGAGATAAGTTTAGATCTGGCCAAACTCTTTCATCCGGAACCTGTTCGGATAAAACTGCTCCAAAAAAATCACCCGATGATTCAGGGCTATCCTTATTTTGCGAAACCTCATTATTGCGAACGTCTTCGGCCTTGACATACATTTCTGATATTTTAATCGCAAGAAGTTCCCGGTGTTCATCCGGAGTCCTCAAAAAATGTGTCAGAGTTTCACCGTCCTCGATGTTAAATTTAGCATAACAAGCAACCACTTGCGGAGTAACAAAATAGGTATGTCTTCCAGTTACTTTAATATTAACGGAACGGTTGTTCACACTTTTTTTTTACATAACAACAGTACCAATCTATCGTACTCCAGTGACAACTTAACATGACAGTGGAGAAAAATTATAGCGTACTGAGTTATTCTCCACCACAACCTCACCTCCCCCCTCCCCCAAAATATAATGAATCCCTAATTTTTCGCTTTTCGGATATTATGACAAATTGAATGAATTTTTACCAAATTTTGAAACTCCTTAAATAAGAAACAAAACCAGTCCGGGGGTATAATTATTTCATGTATAGCGCATGCACATTAGACGCTATATATGTAGCGCATACTGCATGCGCTATACCCATGTGAATTATTGGTGGATCACTAAAGTGCAACTGAATTATTGGTGGGGTAGGAAAGTTCAAATATAACGCGGTTATTGAGTCCAAAAAAGCCACACTTTGGTTCCGGACTCCTCCAGAGTGTAGGTTTTGCAAGATTTCAGGCGAAGTCTTATTAATAAGATTCTTTATTTGAAGTAATAGCAGCGACCAATTTCTAGATAGAATATTTAGCTTCTGAAGAAACAGCAGTATGTACTTCTTTGGAGTTTTGTAGCTGAACTATTACCATGTTAGTATTCAGCTACCTAATATTTCAAAATATTTTTTGAAATTACTAATTATTTTTTGAAATACTTGTTCGGCAGATTCTTGTACCTATTGCGAATGGTTCCGAGGAAATTGAAGCAGCTACTATTATCGATGTACTTCGACGAGCAAATGCTCAAGTAGTAGTGGCATCTTTGGAAGATACATTGGAGATTGTCGCTTCCAGAAAAGTTAAGCTAGTAGCAGATGTGCTCCTTGATGAAGCTGCTAAGCAGTCATATGATCTTATCGTCCTGCCGGTGAGTGCAATCTTCTGAAATGCTATAAAGCTCCTTGAAGTTCTTGTCTTACTGTAATCTACAAATACACAGGGTGGTCTTGGTGGTGCCCAAGCATTTGCCAACTCAGAAAAGTTGGTTGACATGCTGAAGAAGCAGAGAGAATCAAGCAAACCGTATGGAGCAATGTGTGCATCTCCGGCTCTAGTCCTAGAGCACCATGGGTTGCTCAAGGTAAGAAGATATTTTGAAGCCCTTGGAAGTTGATTGTTGAACTATTGTACAGCAACTGAATATTACCTCAAGTACTACAATTTGTAAATTACCTTGACTAACAGGAGAAGAAAGCCATGACTTGAAGGTCTTGCATATTACCTCAAGCACTGCACGAGGCTTGTTAGTTTAAGTCTCTTGCAGAATAACATGCTTGCATTAGACAAGTTTATGCGTTTGAGAATTTGACTGTTCCATATCTGGATTGAATATTTGTCTCTGTTAGTTGACATTCGTTGTTTCTTGCTATCCAGGGTAAAAAGGCTACTGCCTTTCCAGCTATGTGCAATAAGCTCTCAGATCCAAGCGAAGCAGAAAATAGGGTGTTGGTTGATGGCAATCTTGTTACTAGCAGAGGACCAGGAACTACCATGGAGTTTGCACTTGCCATTGCAAATAAGTTTATTGACCGCAAGGAAGTACTAGAGCTAGCAAAGAAGATGGTTTTCTAAGTAGAATCTTTTTGCCTGTGTCTTCCGTCTTTAGGATTATATAGGCACCCATAGTTGTAAACTTGTAATAAACTTTGCCATCAGTGTGCACTTAAAATAAATGAAAATACGTGGGTGTTGGCCAAGCTGTTTCGAGTTACTCAGTCGCATTTGCTAATTTCCTATTCAATGCCATAGCCTTTTATGCCGGTCTCTTCCCTCCCAATAGATCTGTCATTTATCTCATTTTGTTCATATTACTATCTGGTTGTTATTTATGTTGCTTTTACATCGTTGTTGTGCTTTTTGCTTTTATCTTTATTAATGTGGTGGTTATACTTCCCTGAGCCGATGGTCTATTGGAAACAACATCTCTATCTCAACAAGGTAGGGGTAAAGCCGTGTATACACTATCCTTCCGAGACCACACTATGTGAGATTATACTGGGTTTGTTGTTGTTGCTTCCCTCTGAATAATATAAGTTACAGTCGCATGAGCTTGAATTTGTAGTTGTCATCAAGCGGACCATCAAGAACTGTAATAATGTAAGATGCTTGGGGACACAATAGAAGCCATCATCGCTTTGGGTCGTATAATGTTTTTCATTTGGACAGGATAACATGTGTGGAGATGTTTTATTGAAATACGGAACTGTTCGCTTATGACTTCAAAAACAATATACATCTTGTAAGAATGTTTTTTTGACAAATAGGCGTAGTAAGTTTCTTTTGAATGCTGATAACGTGAAGGAGCCTGGTTGAATTCTACCACGACTGTGAATTCTCAGGTACACGTTTGTGATGTGGATTACAAATGGTGATTGGTTTTAATTCGTGTAGTTAAAAGAGGTATTGATTATTTTATAGGCATTTCCAAGTTGAGTTGCTTTCCTACAATCTTTAAAGTGGAGGAAAAGCCCTTAGATTATTCAATCTCTTAAAGAATGCAAAAGTTGGGCTACTTAAAATGAATTTAATTGTAGTTTCATGACCTTGATAGCTCACCATTGTTGACTCCGTAAGTTTTCCTGATTAGCTGCTCCTATTATTGTTGACAAATCCCTGGTGACTGTAAATCAATCCACTTGGAGTCTCCTTTTATTACCAAAAAGGGAACCTTTTGCATGTAAGCAATCTTTCGTTAAATGGTTTTAGCAAGCTCATGAATCATATTGTCCGTAAGACTATTGTGGTTGAGCATGGTATAATATTCTGAATCGAGTTTGTCTGCCGACGAACCTGAATCTCATCAAAATAAGAACAGAGGCGGATATAAGATTCTAGATTCAGTAGTGTGGAGTATCACTACATTTACTTCTCTTGTTTGGCAATTGGTGTTGACTTAGAGTACATATATTCTAAAAATACATAATTTAAGGCCGTGTGACTACACTTGCAGAGCAAGTAGCTAGTCAGTGAAGTTATTTAAGCAAGTTAGTCGGTGTCCATGTGCTGGTAGTTTCTATTAGTAGACTACGTCCTGAGAATAAGGATTTGTACATGGTTTGGAATCATTAAATGAAAATTGCACAAGTTGCTCTCTTACTCTCCACTCTTCTTATAATTCACTTTTCTTGTATCATGTTCAACTTAATATTATGGTCACATCATTTGTTGTTTCTACATATCATTTCTGGATCATTGAAGTCAATAACAGATTCACATACTTGTAAAGTGGGAACTGCAGCTGAAAGTCCACCGTCGATATCGAAAAAGCATGAAAACTGATAATTTTGAGTGTGAATGTGTTTTATGCAGTGATCCATAACACTGAATTCGCTTATGACTCACTTATCCTTTTTTTAATCTTGAATATGCGTTAAGGATGGGTTATGCATTTTGTCATTTTACGTTTACAGAAATTCTCAATTAAGGGAAACTCCATTTCACCCTCATCAACAGAATTTTAGTTACTGATTTGGAAATAGCCTAATAAGTATTTTGTATTGACTTTTAATTAGACATGTTTCAATTGGGCTTCATTATATATATCTGACGTTAAGATTTAACAATATAGAAACTCATAAAAAAACGAAAATTTTACCTCCTATAGTAAAGGTATACACCTTATTTATTATAAATTAACTTTTTTTTAAAATATTATTTTCTATAGCTACCTTTTATATCTTATAGAAAAATAAGTATTTATGGTATATACTACCATTTAGATATGAAATAAGGCATGAAATATGCTATTTATGTTTTCCTCTCTCGTAGACAGTTTGACATACCTATTTTTAAGGTGATTGCCGTTACTGTATTCATGAATACATGGCGCGAATACTTGCGCATACAACTGGACTACCCTGATTTTAAGCGTTTTTTACTGATGTATTCATGAACATCAGCGCGAATACATGCGCGTACAACTGTGCTGCCCTGATTTTAGACACCTTTTGTTGCTGTATTCATGAATACATGGCGCGAAAACATGTGGATACATGCGCGTACAGCTGGACTACCTTGATTTTTAGGCGTTCTTTGCTGCTGTATTCATAAATACAACAACGCGAATACGTCGAATACACTACCGTAACAACTGAATAGTAGCTATAGGAAGTAATTATGTATATGGTAGCTATAGGAAGTTAATAGCCAATAAGCAATAGTAATTTCTGAAAATTCATCTATAAAGTCGGGTTGATTTTTAGCCCAAAATAATCCTTGAGTAGTAACTTTGTCGAAATATTTTAGAAATAATTCTTTTTTGTTTGATACGTTATATATGATCATAACAATTTTTTTTTTTTTTTAATTTATTCATAAAAAAATAACACACGTTAACTCAATCCATTTTGATAGGTCTAAAATCAGTGACACCCCTAATAATTTTATTACTGTTCTCTATGAGAGATAATTTTTTTTCAATGTATTACGTAGCGTTTTATTGTCTTCTTTTGCCCCATAAAAAAGAGCAAGTAGAATTTTGCCACGTGAACTTGTGCAGCCAACCTTATCTTTTCCATTGTATTCTTTTCCTATTAAAAAAAAATTACTAGACGCCAATATATAGTGAACAAGTGGCCTAACACTAAATTATCTGTTGAATTGATTAGCTGGAAAAAAGAAGAAGCTAGGTGATAGACTTATAAAAACTAAAGAGTCCAACAGGAAGATTTCTCATCGAAAAAAAAAATTAAAATAATCGGAGTACTTTTTATTTACTAGCCAAATAAGTCAAAGTAGTATTTTGAACTTAATTTTTACTCACGTGACACTACTACTATTTAAAGAGTAAAATAATTATTATTACTATTCATCCAATATATATATTTTAAATATTTTAAATTATTAACTATTACTCCATTACTTATAATACATTTATATAGTTTTATAAATATGTAAATTATATTTAGACTAGTTTAAGGAAATTATGTCTGAATTAATATTATGTGCTTTGATATTTTTAACGGATCGGAACTCACATTTTATGTGTTAAAGACAGTCCGATGCAATAAACTCCCGTTATATACGGGATTTATGAAAGGATCGAATCACAAAAACTTATTTTTGCGAGAACTATATTTTATGATTTTTAAATTTATTTTCTGGACCTGCCTCTAAATTATACTAAGAAAAGTTTAAGGAAATTATGTCTGAATTCAGAATATGTGCTTTGACATTATACAGCGTCAATCCTAAAAGTTTAGCATTTGGCCACATTTTCCACGTATAAAAAGGCAAAGGTGAGTTTTTTTCAGCGTGTCGGATGTATGTAAGAGCTTTACCGCTTTGGTTATGACGTGCTAACAAATATAACAATGGCCTGCAATTCTTTACTCTTATTAATGGTCTAAACCAAACTCTTCCTCTCCCAAAGTCAAAACAAGACTTTCTCTCTGTACTCTTCATTCCGCCCACGCCTTTCTCCTGCTGGCTGGTGGCTGCTTCAACAAGTAATTCAAATATTTATGCCCTGTTATTCGAATTTTCATCTTTGTTCTCTTGTATATTTCACTGCTTTTAATGAGCTAAAAAAATTAGAAGCTATTTTACTTGAAGTGATCTTTGAGATTTTTGTGCTTTTTCATTGGTTAATCAGGTTAGTGTTTTCTCTCGTGGCAGATCTATAATAACTTAAAAGTTAGTGGATTTGGATTACATACGTTTATTCTATCTATTAATTTTCGATTTTTTTGGGTGTGGTCTGAGCTAAAAAAAACTGGTTCTTAATTGATCTGCTGAGCTGCTTTTAAGTCATTATTATTAAAAGGTTCATTTCTATTTTTGGAAACTGTAGTTTATTTTCCTACTCTGCATATAAACGCGTACTAATTTTGACGTAATTTCTTACTTCTTAGTTTATTTTGTTTCAAATCTTTGAATTTGTTGTATCTGTAATTATTATCTGTTCTTTGTTGCCATGTTCTTTTGAATTTGTCTAGATATATCGTTAGTGGTGATGTCTTGAGCGAGCGTGTATGAGACCGCCTCTCATGCACACAAACTACCCTCCCTAGACCCTCACTTGTGGGATTTTACTGCGCGGTTGTTGTATTGTTATCAGTGATGAAAATGAAGCGAACAGTAGGTTCAAAATTGTGCTTTTTTAAAAATCTTTTTTGGGTTTCTTTATGCTATTATTTCTTATTCAATTCGTTTCTTTGGTAGAATTTTAGGTGCAAGACGTAAATTTTCTCCATTTTTGACTGTATCTTTATCGGTGTTAAAGGGAACTAAATTTTGTTGAAATGAAGTGTTAACATGTTGCTTTGTCATGTCACAGGCTTGGCAGCAGAGTTCTTTTTTCTGTGTGTTGACTTTAACAGCAAAAGTGGTGTAAAAATGACTTGTTTTGGTCTCTGCCTAAGAGGGATTGCATCTCCAACACACAACCATCTAACAGAAATTGATGAAGGTTGAAATTTCAATTTTTCTCAATTCTC
Organism: Nicotiana paniculata; assembly: GCA_005239505.1. Taxonomy (NCBI): domain Eukaryota; kingdom Viridiplantae; phylum Streptophyta; class Magnoliopsida; order Solanales; family Solanaceae; genus Nicotiana; species Nicotiana paniculata. The sequence goes on along the minus strand of ML307709.1, from coordinate 86,511 downwards.
ACTTCTCCTTCTTGTAACTGTTCCCAGCTTCTTTAGCAGTATAGCACAAAGTTGTTATAATTAAAGATTCTTTGATCTTGGGGTGCGTCCCTTCTTCGAATCCTGCGCAAAATGCTGGATGCTTAGTGCACCCGGGTGCCCTTTTTCTTTAATTCTTTGCTCTTCTTAAGCGTGGAAAGGCATTGCCTTTTCCATACATGATCTCTCGGTAATAATTCAAGTAGTGGTCAATGAAGTGGGAGGAGAACCATGAGGTTTTAGGTTCAAATCTCGGTGGAGGCAAAAGAATACTAGATAGATTTCTCCCAAGCTGCCTAAGCCTTGGTTGACAGAGTTACCCGGTACCTATGCTGGTGGGAGATAGCAGGTACCCGGTGGAATAATCGAGGTACGGGCAAGCTAGCCAAACACCATCTTCATTAAAAAAATGATTCAAGTTGTTTTTTCATTCAATACATGTAAAGATTCCTCACTAGATTTCGAATTGTTGCAGAAATTTCAACCATTGAGAACGCAAGGGTGTATCATTACAAGGAATTGCAGGCTGCAACCGAAGATTTTTGCCCTGCAAACAAAATAGGCAGAGGAGGGTTTGGCTCTGTATACAAGGTATTTTATTCTCTACAAAAAGATCTTCAGCTTTTGCTATTCCGTTCAATTAATATGCTAACTTTATATTCTAATTGTTAGGGGAGGCTAAAAGATGGAAGATTGGCTGCTATTAAGGTACTTTCTGTTGAATCGAAACAAGGTGTAAAGGAGTTTTTGACAGAAATAAAGGTGATCTCAAGTATAGAACATGAAAACCTGGTGAAGTTGTATGGCTGTTGTGCGGAAGGGGATCATAGAATATTGGTGTATGGCTACCTGGAAAATAATAGTCTTGCTCAAACTCTGCTTGGTCAGTTATAGTCCTTTGTCATTGTTATTTTTAAAATTTTTCTTTTTCCTTTTCTTTGGTTTGTACTTGTGGCATGGATAGTAAAATTTGCTTACTCACAGGTGGTGCCCATAGTAGCCTCCAGTTTAGCTGGAAAACACGAACTAAAATATGCATTGGTGTTGCACGAGGACTTGCATTCCTCCATGAAGAAGTCCAGCCTTATATAGTTCATAGAGACATTAAAGCAAGTAACATCCTTCTCGACAGAGACCTGACCCCAAAGATCTCAGATTTTGGTCTTGCTAAGCTTATTCCAGCTGATATGACCCATGTTAGCACTCGTGTGGCAGGAACTTTGTAAGTTTACAGATTATTATGCTTTTATATTTCTTAGACAAAATGCTTATGGTGAATCCCTTGGTTTGGTTTATGAATTAGAATGAATATGCCATTCAGAAACGATGAGGATTGTTCCAAGCTAAGATATTCAAAGAAAAAGATGATGACTACTAGTAACAATATTTATTGTTTGGCGAGCTTACATTTTCTCACTAGACAATCTATATTCCTTTTATTCAAGCTATTGCTCCCTTTGATACTGCTATTTACATAATCATCAGGATCCCTAGAGGGATATACAAGATCAACTTGTCTTATGTGATATTTTCTTGATGGATAATAAGTAGTTACCAAAGTCTGTTAAGGGTTTAATGCTAAGCTGGCAGTATGAAGTGATACCTAGAGAGATCAAGCTGATATGGAAGACTATCCCTCTTTGTACTTTTGGACTATTTGGCTTGAGAGGAATAGGGCATGCTTTGAGGGGGAAAAGGAACATATTTTTAGAACTAAAAATAGATGTTTACGCAATCTTTACTTTGGTGTAAAAGCAGTCTGCTAGTTAATCTTGATATGTATATGAATTTTCTGGATTACTAGGAAGAAGAATGTATTAGTTTGCTTCTTTTTCTCTTCTGCCTTAGTGATGTACTAGTTTGTACCATTTTGGTACTTTATCAATAAAATCTTACCTTATAAAAAAAATAAAAAATAGAGTCTCACTTAGTTGGATCTAATTTGACAGTGTAAGGCGGAAGGAGGGTCTGACTTGGCTAGACCGGCATCTTAAATATTTAATGTGGTATCTTATCTTTACCAAAACTAAAATACCTTTTGGCATAGAAAGGTTAAAATGTGTGGATATAGAAACCAACACCAGATCTGGAAAATTATCTATTTCAGATTTCGACTCTGTGGAAGTTTATTTTTGACTTTAACTCTTATTTTCGTCCTCTTCTATCCTCTAGTCTGGGTAACGATTCTTCCACTTGTGTTTAGAAGAACCATGAGAGTGGTGGTTTCACTACTTTTTGTTGTTCACACTCATTGGTATAATCTTTTTCCTATTCATAGTGCTCCCATTTTTAGCTTTATATTCGACAGATGAGCTTCCAAGTCTAGGAATACTATTTCCCTTGTCTAAATTATAGGAGGTGGATTTTCTAGTTTGCACTTGAACTTCACATAAACTTCTTTCTGCATTTCCTAATTCTACTCTGGATCTTGGAGAGGTCAAGCATGTCGCTCATCTGATAGTCTTTCTTTCCTTATCTTGTCCTTTATAATTTTCCTTGCCTTTATTCTCCGAAGCAAAGCAATAAATTTAAGTTGCATTTGATATTTGCACTGCTCTTTTTCCAGGAGTTATAGCTGCGGTTGTATAGTGTTTGTTTAATCCAGGATAGTTCCCTTACTGTGAGTGACTTCATTATCGTCATACTTTGCAGCTCTGGTTGAACTCAAGATGATAAGTTACTCTAGGAATTTGCAATGCCTGGAGTTGGGTGGTGTGATCGATTTGAGCTTGATGAGAGTGCTAAGTAGTCCTCTAGGTATACCAGGCTAGAGTTTCTTGTCTTCTTTGTAGTGGATAGACAGACTTGTATTTGGACGGTCGTAGGATCAATTGGTGAGTGGACAAATTATATTTAGATTATAAAGCTGGGATTATAATGAGTGAAATATCAATGAAATATTGTATTTATATCAATTTGGTTCTTCACATTTATCATTGGATGTTTAAATTAATTTCGCAATGTCAAAACATCTTGTCCTTTTTCATAATACTTGATCTTCCTAAATTGAGGAATGCTCCATCTTGAAATTTGAACATACCGCTGCGAAAGAATTGTGCTGTAAGCCGTAGCACTTTTACTATCAAAGCTAGTCAAAACAATTTTAATGTTAAAGTGATGTAACAAAGAAAATTTGAAGTACAGGCAGATGTTTAAATTATGTAATGATTACTTTTTTCTTTGATAAGTATGTCTCAATGACTATATGTTTTCAACAAAGTGCAACTTTATTGTCTAATTTAGCAGTAATGAGGAGTTAATGACACAATATTTGGTGTTAGTAGATTAAATTGCAAGAAAGAGAATGTAGAAGAGCTTTTGCCATTACCTTGAGACACAATGCCTTGATCTATCTGTTCCACTCCTGTTCAGGTGGTGTAGTTGACTATCTCATAGGCTCTCGCTCTTTTCCAGTTTATAACTGGGCTAATTCTTTTGTATTCTTACTTTAGTTCACATCCAGCTCTATATATTCTCCTTCCTGATCCTGGTATGTTGTAAATGAAAATGCAGAAAGGCTATTGATGGTTTTATTATACATTAAGCTAAAACTGGAGACAGCATGGCATTATTTTCTTGTTTTTCCTTGTGTATAAATTCTAACATGCTTATTTATTTTGTAGAGGTTATTTGGCCCCTGAGTATGCCATCAGAGGGCAGTTGACCCGGAAAGCAGATGTATACAGTTTTGGGATTCTCCTTTTGGAAATCGTTAGTGGAAGATGCAACACAAACAAGAGGTTACCTATTGAACAACAATATCTACTTGAACGGGTATGTAGATATTGTTCTGTTTCTGTTGGATCCCTTTACCTGCCGAACGAAAATATCTAAGAAGCACAGAATTGATTCTATACATTATTAAATATGAGAGATATATAGCTATTGGAACATGGTGGGATGATCAACGTAGGTGGTTAAATTATTTGGTCATTGGTTTAAATTCTTCTTGCGCTCCTGCCGACACCATCCTTCAACCCTAACCTTGTAATGGAAAGTAACGTGGTTGAAGCAGCTTATAGTCCGAAGCCCATCTGATCCGTTGTTCATAATTCATATATGTTTTTCTCAGGCAGGCTTATTGATATAATCTTGACATAATGGCTTGCTTAAGAGCAGGAAAAAAAAAATAGCAATTTTGACATTTGATTTAACAAATATTTATCCAACCAATGAAAAAGAAATATGATTGCCATCCCCAGCTCAAATAGAAATTAGATATAAGGGAGAGTTGTATAACATACAATAACTTGATATGCAGGCATGGAAACTGTACAAGAAGGGGGAGCTCATTGAATTGGTAGATACATCATTGGGAGACGACTTCAATGTTGATGAGGCTTGCAGATTCTTGAAGGTGTCTCTCTTATGCACCCAAGTCATGCCCAAGAGCCGGCCATCGATGTCCACTGTTGTGAAATTGCTGATTGGTGAGATGGAAGTGGATGACGATGAGATATCTGAACCAGGCATGTTATCAGACCTACTGAGTCTCCGTAGTAACAAGAATACCTCATCAGACTCGCTGTCTGCTGGCTCAGGAAAACAAGTTGATTCCTCTTCATCTGTGAACACAACAATGACACATGGAACTATGACTTTCACATCGATAAATGACCGAAATAGCTGAGCTAAACACAGCATGGTAAAACCCATGTCCTTGTCTATCATCCTTTTATGTATTGAGTTTATTTCTTGGTAAGATTTTGCTCTCTAGCTTGTGGAATTAGGAGTTCTTTCACTCAATTATATTCTAAGCTGTAAATATTACCTCGAATTTGTATAATTATATTAGGTAGTCGATGATTCATTGAGACTTTTCCCATTTTTTTTTCTATTTAAGTACATGTCATAATTGTACCACGAGAGACAATGTTCTTGGAAATGCAATGATTTGTAAGCGTAAAGCCTCCATGGAATATACAGTATTGGTGTATAGGTTCACTGCAAATGGCTTGAGTGGTTTCTCCTTGGACATCATTTATTATCTTGCCGTAGTTCTCACATGGTCACCAGCAGTATACACTACTCTCCCTATGCGTGAAATGCATTGAGGACATGGACGGTGAATGACAAAGAAATGAGTCTCCTGATGATGTAAGGTTTGCCCCTGGACCAAGTTTACCTTAAGATCTCATTCTTACCGAATTATAACATGGATCGGAGAACATTTATTTCATATGAAATCTGAACATGAAAGAATATATTCACCTCAATGGCTAATCCATCTTCTTCAGTGTAATTACATCTACTTTCCCAATCAATTTAATAAAATCTGAATAAGAAGCGAAAGAAAACTGGAAAAGAAAAAAGAATGAAAGGCCTAACTTCTGGTTCTGTAACATCTGTACCACAAAATTAGGTAACAGAGGACTCTGTAACCTAAGATGAAACACAGCATCACAGCTAAGTTGCTCCATTTCTGTGATTCTTTGAGGTCTTGCTGTCTCAAGAAGTCATTTGCAAACAACTTACATTCTCCTCTTTCACTTTCTAAACATCTTTTCCCTCCCTTGCCTCCATACTCATTTATCAAGAAGCACTCAAATGGGTATTTAAACAGACTTAAGTAATGCATGAATATCCAGTAATTAGGTATTTTCTCTTTCGAAAGGAAATAGCCTGAAAACAGGAAGAAAGACCCCATCAAGCCAGCAATAATAGATGTTCCCATTATGAAGTTTGGCACAAGTGCACTGAAACATGCTGTGAAAGAATTTGACATTAAGACAACCATCCAAACCACCATAGCAAAGTAGAGGAAACCATCCATGTTTCGCCTGAGACCAACGAGCCAGTAAACTGGGACAGTGTAGAGAAGGCCAACCATTAAGAGGAAAGGAAGGAAGACAAAGGTGTTAGCCACAACATAAGAGGATACTCTGTATGCTCCTCTTGAAGTCTCCCTCATAAAGATCCTTCTCTCTTGCAGGAAAATGGGTAAGCCTTCTGTCATGGAGGAGAGCAAGAATGTTAGACTGAACGCGAAGAATCCTAGTCTGGTCTGAAAAGCAACCTGCCCTAGGTTGTTATCAACATTCATGAATATTGACCCCAATATAAAGCCTGCTACCAATGCTTGTATTGTTCTGGTTGCAAAAAGTTGCTTGGTTCTGAATATGTTCTTGCAAAATCTTCCCCCCAGTATTAAAATCTCTTCAATGTGAGAATTTGAGTAGAAAGGACATTTCTCTACAATGTCATTGTGGTTGGAAATCGTAATTCCCTCATCATCTACCCTCAGGTTTTCCTTTTTTTCACCATGATCCTTGAGATAGAAATGGATGTTAGGAGTTTCAGAAGTTTGAATTACTATGTTGCCTGTGACATCAATGGCAAATTCAAGCACATTGATGTGGGGTGGAATTTGGAGACCTGAAAACTTGATCCTCTCTTCTAGGTATTTCAGTGAACCATTGTGAAGAACACAACCATTTGACAGCAAAACAAGTCGATCAAACAGTTCAAGAATCCGAAAACCAGGTTGGTGGATAGTCAAGACAATTGTCTTACCTTGATTAGCCACCATCAGCTGAAGGAGTGATATGACATGAAGTGCTGATGCTGAATCCAGACCAGAAGTTGGTTCATCAATGAGAATCACAGCAGGGTCATGTACTAGTTCAACTCCAATCGACACCCTACGCCTTTCACCACCTGAAATTCCCATGTTTGATCCTTCCCCAATTCTGGAACTAGCTACATGTTCCAAACCAAGCTCCTTGATCAGCACTCCAACTCTATTTGCAGCCTCTTTTTTCCCACCTGGTAGCCTCAGAAGAGCACTATACATGAGTGTTTCTTCAACTGTAAGCAGAGGAAACAAGGCATCTTCTTGGGTGACATACCCCGATAATCGTCGAAAACATTTGGCATTCACAGGATGACCATTAACTAGTACCTGGCCACTGACTTTTGTTTGTGATATTTTCCCTGCAAGAATTTCTAGCAGTGTTGTTTTACCTGCTCCACTAGGACCAGCAATAGCTGTAATCTGTCCTGGCCTTGCTTCACAATTTACATCCTTAATGATGAATTTCTGAGGTCTCTTAGGAATGTTGCAGCGAAAAATCCAACTGAATTCATCATATAAACTAGGGAGTGCATAGGAAAGATTTCTGGTTTCTATGGTATAAGAAACTTTATTCCGGCCACCGGAATCCGGTGCTGTAACCGGAAGTTCCATAATAGAATGAGATGAAAAAAGGGTAGAGAATCAAAGTCTAGAGAGGGATAGGGAAGTTTGGTTAATCGGAGAGCTGTGAGAAGATGACAAGAGGAGATGAGCTAACACACCAACCATAATCCCCCTGTGTTATATTTGTATGGAGAAGGAAACAAAAAGACAAGTGTTAAAAAGGAGATTTCTTGGACTTTTTGTCTTTGCCAAAAAACTACTTGTTGTTGTTGATTATTTCAAGTATGGAAGATTTTGGTGAATTGAAGTTTGTAAAGTTAGAAATATGTTTGAAGCATAAAGGAGAAAACAGAGGTTTCTTCTTTGTGATTAGTCTTGCAGGTAAACTGTATTGTTGACCATGCAGCCTCTTTCTTGGTTGAAAATTTAGTCATATTTCTTCTCTACCTGCCAGCTCTTTTCTTTCTACTTGTTTCCATTCTTAGTGTTTTTCTTTTAATTTTTGACACTTTATTCATTTTACACAATTGTCCATCATCTTTTTAAATCATATTAACTGCTACCTAATTAGATTTTATTGTAAAGGAAATCGTGTTATGCTAAGACATCAGGATTTTTTTAATTCCATTTATAACATTGTAGTTTGTCTTTTCAACTAGCAACATTTAAGAAAAAGGTTAGAACTTAGTTAACATTAATCATCTTTACACCATTTTCTAGGTATAACGTAAATGAATATTTTGCTACTATTTTATGTTAGTGATTTAGAGTAATTGAATTCCATAATGCTTAGACGTTAGTCCTAATGTTAAGTTTGTTCCTGTAAATATCTCATAACCATTAGTTAGAGAGGAAGAAAATAAAAATAAAAGAATAAGAATGCATTTCCTAAATTCGGTCTACGGTTTCCCACACGCTTTAGCAAGTAACATATAGGGATGACAATGGGCGGGGCGGATGCAGGTGCCGGGCGGGGGGACGAGTTTTGTTTGATGCGGGGCGGTACGGATTTACTCTTATACGGGTGCGGAGCCGGGCGGATTTAATGCCGGACAACTTTGAATTTTAGCTTTTTTGAAACAAAGTAATCATTTAAACTACAATTTCACATTCTTCTTCACTAGCACGAATATTATTTTGATTTATACAGTGGCGAAGCCACATGGTTACAAGGGTGGTCAGTTTGACCACCCTTCGTCAAAAAATTACACTGTGTGTATAGATAAAATATTATGTTTTAGAGGTATATAACACTGAACACCCTTTGTCGGGATTTTTTTTCACTTCTTTCAAATTTGAATACCTTTGAGTAAATTTTTAGCTTCGCCACTGGATTTATAATTAACCAATTTGCATAAGTCTCACCAAAATGATATTACATAAGTCAAGATATCGTATTAGTAATAGGAAATGATAGTAACCCATTTATTTTGGAAGATCAGCGTAATACTCTCTCAGTTTTATGTTTATGTGATTCTATTAAACTCTCCATTTTATAAAATAATAATATGTCAAATCAATTTGTTTTAAAAAAAAAAGAAAAAAATTAAGTGGGGCGGGTCCAAGAGGGCCCAGGGCGAGGCGGGTTGAAATTTTTGTGGATTTTGCCAAATCCGTCCTGCACCCGCCCCATTGCGATCCCTACTAACATGTCGTAAACAGTAAACAAAACATTAAAATTAATACCAACCCCCCTGGCTTGTTTCCAAGCAAAGCAGTAAGTAACGTGCCCAAGCCAGCCCTCTAGTAAACAATTACAACTATTAAACGAAGATGTTGTACTTGTGTTGAATTTGGGAGGAAAAAGTAATCCAGATATTTTTCTGCATTTTAGGTACAACGCAATAGTAGAAAAAGGCATCTTTTGGACTTTATAGGGTTTTATCATCTTTTTCAATAGTTAACCCTTGATAAAATATCAGCGGGTAGATAGTAAACTAATCTAGGGTCTTATGTGTGCTTTGTCCTTTATTTTCCAAACTTCTGGTTGTCAACTTCTTAAAAGGCAAAAAGATGATATTATTTAAAAATAAAGATAATTCTAACATAATTAACAAAAGTGTATAAGTGGAAAATAGACTCGTCACATGGGTCTATTAAATGGCAACACGTATCAGCGAAGTTATGAGAAAAGTAAAGAATGACATATAAAGATATGTGAAACACCCTCAGGACGGAACATACTCGTACCATGCCTTCTAGTTCCGGAACTGATCATCATAGAATAGCCCAGATCATGTACAGAGAATAGCTCACAATTACAAATCATTACGCCATCAATTACAAATCAATTATGTAACGTATAATAAATGCAATAAATATTGTAACGGGCAGAACAAGGCAATCAATTACAAAATTGACTCAACATGTGCGAAATTGACTCATCAGTTACAGAATTAGCTCATCAGTTATGGAATTTCAGTAATTTACTCAGCCATTACAACTCTTCCAAAAGTAACGGGTGGATTGAGTAAATGCTCATAATGGACCCATATTTCAAGAAGAGTTGTTACCTAGATCTAATCATATAAATAGACATACTTTACCACCATTGTAATCATCTAATTTTCTTCTCTAGAATTCTACACATTGTAATTCATAGCAATTTGCTTTCAAGTTTGCTATAGTTCGACTCTTCAAGTTCTGTTCAGCTCTTCATCCTATCAAGGATCATCCAATAAGAATTATTTCTTCTTTGTATTATTTTTACTATATTATCTGTTATTTGAATTCATTTTTCACTTCTCTATCACGTTGTATTAATGAAAATATATTCCGAATCGAATCGATTGCTTGTGGCCCATCATATAAAATTAATTATTTTGACCTTGAAGGATATTTTTTTGGTTAAACAATTTGGTTCCGCTGCCGAGAATTCAAGCAAATGTTCTATTCGTCCAAAGATACTAACAATTTTTGTTAATCTTCACTTATTTTCAGTTTAAACCTTCATCATGGTCGAAATTTGCCAATCAATATAGTTTAGGACAACCAAGCTGGAGATGACTTTACTAGACAAAATGAAAATGGAAGAATAGCCATGATAATGATAGGTAAGTAATGAATAGAGATAAAAGGAGAATGGACATCAGTACTGGACATATTGGTACCATACTATTAGTCCAGGAGGTTCAGATACACCAGTTAATTTCGATTTGCAAAATTTAGATCTAACCTTACAGAAACAGATCAAGAAACAAAATGAGCGGATAGAACACCTCCGGTAATTTCCAACTATCCCATGAGAATGATATGCATAACCGTTACAGCACCAAGCTTCAAACAGTTTAAGACACAGTAAGTCAAATCGACACTAATAGGATGTTCGAAAATAGGTTCGGGAACCAAACAGAGGTGATTCTGAATCTGATCAAAGGAGTTAGAAGAATAACATCGGACCTTCTCAGAACTATGGAATAAAATTTACAACCGGTGTAATACGAGACTCCAAATAGAGGAAGATACAGAGCTTCAATTGAAAGTCGAAAACAAGTTCAGAGACCAAATATAGGTGATTCCTAGGAGATCCGAATCTGAATGCAAAAATTTGAATAACAGGTCCGAGGAAAGAGTGATGTGATTTCTTTCACGGGTTGGAAAAGATTCGTACCTTCCCAAAAATGTACGAAATCACCCTGCTAAATTGCAAAATTTCACAGGGCCATCAATTGAAGGAAGCTCGAATGTAGATGGAAAATTAGACAAATATTTTTTACACACTTATTAAACCGAAAGAGTCAAAAGCCATGAGGTCAAATGCCGAAGAAAATAGAAACTATAATTGAATTTTCATATGCGAAAGTTTATGCTGGTCGAGACTCGACCCCGAACTTAAAGGTAAGTTAATTGAATTTTTACATACTAACACAAAGTACTTTGCTTGCCCCCATGCCAACATAACAGGTATACTGTTGATACCCAATTTTGCCCTCATATTTTTTGAAAAATATATATACTTTTAAAATATCATTTTTGCATCATTACTCAATATACAAGAGTCATACAAGTATTTCTATAATCTTCCATAATTTTTAAAGCTTTAAAATTAATTTTTTTTTGCGTCTAAATCACTTGAATATGTATTAATTACCCCTTTAAATTATTTTGTGATGAGTTAATCACACAAATTTTTTAATTTAACATATATGCTTTACAATATTCTATTTCATTTTATATAATTTCATTTGCATTTTTGTACTATTTAAACATTTTTGCGATAATAGCCTATATTTTGCAAATTAATTGCATTTTATTATTTTTTTCAATGTCAAAATAACTTTTTTATATGTTTACAACCTTCGACTATTATTTTAAAATTCTTATTTGCTTATATAATATTTTTTACACTTATTTAGATATTTTATTAATCGTGTTTTCCTTAATTTCTTTATTTTTTAAAAGCTGGCCCAAACCAGACCATTTTTCGTATTAATTGGCAGCCCATACACCACACCTTAGTCCAATAACGCCCCATCCCAAACCAAATGACCCCCTTTTAAATAACCCGATTGTGACCCATTTAAACTACCCGCCCCATCCTTTTCGATCCTGGCCGTTGATCTCAAATGATCAACGGCCCATAGTAATCCTCCATTCTCCTTATAAACCCATAACCCAAATCCTAGACCCCATTCTCTCATCTCCGCCGCCTCTACTCTCTCTACTCTTCTCTCCTTCTTTACAAACCCTAGCCGCCCTATCTCTAAATCCTCTTCGAATCTGGCCCCGACATGGAATCCTTTCGTGATCCTCTTACCTTATTCTGCTACTACGCATGCGTTCATGGTGTTACTTAGTATTCACCTAAATTTGGTAAATACTTCCTTTGAAGACGGGCCGAATTTGGCTCTAATTTTGTGAAGATCTAACCGATGTTTCATCTATATATACTTTACAATGAATGACTCTTGCATTTCTGACTAGATTCATGGCCATTGACCTAAGCTAGGGTTTGAAATTTCAATTTTCCCTTTATCAGCTCTATTATTAATTGCATATGATATTTTCTTTCCTTATTCATGTTTTATTGATTGTTTTCCATGTTTTCTTGGTCAATTTCTACCACTATATAACCCCTCCCCAATTTTCCCTTTGGAAAAATTGGATTACTGCTATTACTCTCAATATTCTCCTCTTTCACTCCTCACTTACTCTGTTACACTCGAATATTTTTTAAAACTGTTGAATTCTTGGCCGGCTGAAAGACAAGGCCATAATATCATCAAACGACCTCCTACGGTGCAAGCACTGCTCGGAGCCCTTCTCGAGGCTCTTGTGAACTCTGAAGCACTGGATATTTGGGGGATTTCACTGTCCTTTTTCAATTGCTGCTACTGAATCACCACTGTTATTCTAAGTTCCTCACTCATTTGCTCGTTTATCTTTGCTACTGGTTAGTGTTCCTGACTCTTACAATTTTAACTATTTCCTTTCTGTTTGTCTATGACATGTGTGTTCTGTGTACAATTATTGTTTGAAATTTCGTGAGTAAGCATGATCAGTTTTCCTTGCTATTCATGAATCACTGGTACTGTGTTGGTGTATGCTTTACTACAATTCTATTGTCTTAACGATGTTCTACAGTTCTGTGTTCTCTAGTATTTGAACTTTATAAGCTTCAACATATGTAATGTAATCTCATTATGTTTATTTGACTTGAATCTGGCCTTCTTAAGTTCTACTTCACTTGCATATTAACTTTGAATTTTTCATAGTTTCATCTGCCATGAATCCCTGTATCACCTTAGATTTCTCAAACCTTCTTGAGATGATTAATGTCTGCCTAGAATTCGAATGTGTTTGTCAATTTGGCCTATGCCCACTAGCCTGCCTGTTTCTTTTGAGTGTCAAATAACTGTGATCATGCCTTCCCAATGTTTCATATACAAGCTGATAACTTTCCTTAAAATTAATCCATGATCGTGCGAGTTCTTGCATGCCACTATTGTTTCAGCTTTCAGATCAAGCATGACTTATGTTTATAGCTTTAGTGAACCCCAACAAAATTTTAATTGTTCTGTTGTCATCCTACCATGCTAGTATTAAATTTACTTGAGTCTAATGCCTTTGGGTAATCCTTGATGCATAACTGAACTTGCCATACATGATTAACCTGCAACATCTCTGTTTTCTTTAGAATTAATTGAATACCTGCTAGTTACTCTGTCACCCATGGAATTTGTGTCTATAAGGTTGTTATTGTTAAATATAAGTTTCAATGATGAAAAATAATATAATCACTTTTGGTGTAGGGTCTCAAGGAATATACTAAAGGGATGCAAGGAGTAATACCAGTTAGGAAGAGATCAAGGGAAACAATCAAGATCAACAAAGAAAAATAAAGATCACAGATGAATGGAAACAATCAATCGATCAGAGATTGACGGAAGCAATCAATCCGAGATTGATGGAAGCTAACAAGGAAAAGAATCAGCAATGAAAAAGGAAGTAACAAGATCCGGCAAGAATAATCAATCAGAAGTTGATAGAAGCTAATACTGGAAGGTCCCAAATCAAAGGGAAACACAATCACTGAAAATTAATAAAGCCACAGATCAAGGGATCCAACAGATATGACTCAAGTACTATAGAGATATGCCCAGCGATGGAAAGCTCGTCAAGACCATATATCAAGGAAGATTAACGAGAACTTAACCTTATTCTTGGAAAGAATCAATCTATGATTCTTTTCAAGGATCAAATCTCTTTGGTTTTCAATCTCTCAGGATTCTTGAAGGCCTCATGAAAAGCATAAATACAGATGTTCCGGACATGAAAAGACATACTTTGATCGAACCATCTACCCTCTTTTTGTTCCATTCTAACAAGCATTGTAGTTTGTTTTAGATCTGCTGTGTAACTAGTGAGAGAAGAAAGATAGATAGTTATGGTGAAACATTGTATCAAGAAAAGAAAAGAGACATAGAGACCAAGCTGTTAGTGTAAAGCTACAACATCCTTTCCGTACTCAAGAAACATCGATCACTGAAAGAGAACACCCTTGCAACCCAAGGGGACTGGACTAGGATTCACACTGAATCCGTACCAATATAAAAATTCTAGTGTCTTTAATTTCTGCATTTACTATTGTTCTACTCTTATTTCTAGTCGACTAATTGGTAAACTAGTCAACTATTGTTAAGAGTTTTAAAAATAAGCAATTCATCCCCCCTCTTGTACTTTCAATTGGTATCAGAGCTAGTCTCACACTTCTTTGCTTTACAACTTGTTAGAAAAGATCATGGCAAATCAAGTTACTGTTGGAGATTTCTTTCAAGAAGGAACATCGCAAATTAGGCCACAATATTTCAATGGACAACATTTTTCTCACTGAAAAGTGCATATGGAAATATATGCAAAGTCATACGACGTCAAAGTTTGACGAGTTATCAAAAAGGGAAATTATCCACTACCAGTGGCTGCTCAACCACCTGCTGATCCAGATGATATAGATGAATACATAGACGAGTAGATGGCAGTTGTTCAAGTCAATGCTAAAGCAAGAAACTTACTCTATAATGCCATAAATGGAGAGGAATATGAAAAAATCTCTAGTTGTGATACAACCAAAAAACTGTGGGATAAACTAGAAGTTACTTATGAAGGAACCATCAAAGTGAAAGAAACTCACTTCAACATGCTAGTTCATGACTACGAACTTTTCCAGATGAAAGAAGGAGAATCCATTGAAGAATTGTTTGCAAGGTTCAGCAAAATCATTAGCGATCTAAAAGCTTTTGGTAAACCATACTCAAGTGGTGATCAAGGTCGGAAAATTCTGAGAAGTCTCCCTACCACCTGGCAGACAAAAGTAGTTGTACTTGAATCACAAGATCTAAATAAACTATCTTATGATGAGATTCGAGGAGATCTTATAGCATTCGAGAAAACCCACCTCAAGAAAACAAGATAGGAAGAAAAGAAAAAAACAGTCGTGTTCAAGGCTACAACTGAAAGGACAGACAATGATATTGATGATGACCCTGAAGCCCTCGAGGAAGAGATTGCCATGGTATCAAGGAACATGGATGGTTTAATGAGAAGATACAAAAACACAAGAAGAGGCAGGATACCGTCTTGGCGAACTGGACAATATAATGAACAAGACAAGAATGATGGAAAATGTTACGAGTGTGGAAGATATGGACATGTCCAAGCTGAATGCCTAGATCTTAAAAGAAAGGTTACTAGAGGATTCAACAAGAACAAATCATTTGGAAACTTGAGTGATGAAAATAGTTCAGAACCCGAAGAAACAACAATTTATGCTTCATGACACTCATGGAAAACAATATGAACAAACTTTCAGGCTGTTGGACAGATGAAGATGCTTCAGACAACGAATGCAAAGATGATAATAAGAACTTTTTCGTGGCCCGAGGTGAAACAAGCGAGGTAAGATCTTATAATTGTGAAAGATGTAATGAATTGCAGGATATTCTTGACCTTACTTTAAAAGAGTCTCAAAAGTTGATGAATGAACTAAAGAGACTCAACAGGGAAAAGAAAGACTGGAAACTCAAGCTTGAAGTATGTGGTTGAAAAGGAGGTACTTGAAGAGGAATTTCAGGAATTGCAATGCAACTCAATGGCATGCGCAAATCCACCAGTCATAGTCCTGTCAAGTCCAACCAGGCGACTTACAAGTCAACTGGAAAAAGGAACATCTAGAATAGAGTCCACTAGTACTAATACAAGTGGAATATTCAAAAATGGATCAACCTCTGTGTGTCACTACTGTAATAAAAGTGGACATAAGTATTCTTTTTGTCTATTTCGAAAATCAAATATTTCAGGATGGATTTGGAAACCCAAAAATAACCCTGATCTTAGTAATACTAACCAATAAGGACCCAAGCAAGCCTGGGTACCTAAAAGAAAGTAATAATTATGTTTTGCAGGAACACCACAGGAAGAGCCTCAAAGGAAAACGGTACCTAGATAGTGCGTGTTCCATTCACATGACAAGTGACAAAAACCTGTTCAAAGAAGTTACAAAGATAAATGGAGGAAGTGTTAAATTTGGTGATGACTCAAAAGGGAAGATAGTCAGCACTACTAGTTCCATTCAATAACAACTGTGATATCACTGAAGTTTATCTTGTAGACGGAATCAATTACAATCTTTTGAGTATAAGTCAGCTATGTGATTCAGGGTATGAAGTAAAATTCAAGAAAACAGGCTGCGCTATTGAGGATGAAACAAGTAAAATAATCCTTCTAGGAAAAAGGTATGGAAATATTTATATTCTTGATGGTTTTGAAAATATAGATGGTCACATTTGCTTAACATCCATATCTGATGATCCGTGGTTATGGCATAAGAAACTTGGTCACGCAAGCATGCATATTATAGATAAACTATCCAAGCATGATTTCGTTATTGGTCCCCCTAAACTGAATTTCTCTATAAATCATGTATGTGATGCATGCCAGATTGGTAAACAAACTAGGAACTCTTTCAAAATCAAAGACGTCGTGTCTACATCCAAGCCTTTACAATTGCTTCATATGGATATGTTTGGACCTACTAGAAATGTTAGCATAAGAGGAAAATTATATGCTTTTGTTATTGTTGATGACTACTCACGTTTTACATGGGTGATTTTTCTATCTCACAAAGATGACACTTTGAAATTTTTTGAGATATTTTGTAAAAGAGTTGAACAAGAAAAGAGATATCTTACTAAAACCATTCAAAGTGATCCTGGAGGAGAATTTGAAAGGATACACCCACAACTTCTCAGCTCCAAGATCACCTCAACATAATGGAGTAGTTGAGGGAAAAAATAGAACTCTGCAAGATATGGCGCGAACTATGATACTAGAATATTCCTTGCCAAATCACTTCTGGGCAGAATCAGTAAGCGCATCTTGCCACTGATCTCGACCAAACTCACACCACAAATATAGGTAGTGAGGCGGTGGAAGCAATAATAGAAACCCAACGCAAGCCGGGGTCGAATCCTCAGGGAGTTAGAATTTGGAATAGGTATACACCTAGTGTGAATGTATGATATGCCCTAAATTACACTTCACATTCTTGATTGTTGTTTCTACGTCTACTTTAAGCTATTGATTGCAATTTTAAAACTAGGAGACAATATTTTTGGTTTTGTTTGTTTTTCAAATGATAAAAGATCTAGGGTTGCGACTTCCGCCTAGTTGGTTACCTAACAGATTTAGAGATTTAGGGCATGTTTGGTTGATCGGGATACAATACAGCAATCGCACTTAATTACTCACTCTATATCTCTCAGTAGTTTGAGTGATTTTGCCCGATTTGGCTTTGTCAAGTGCAAATGGGTATTTCACAAAGCAAGGGATAAATGCTCTAGGCGGGTCTTACTATCTCTAGGTTCGAACCTTTAGTTGGGGCTATCAATTTCTTGATTTCACCCCAATTCCTAGTTAGCCAAGTTTTCATAGACTTAGTCTCTCTTTCTCAAGTAGAGACTAAGTCAAATAGGCATGAATCAATGTTTGCAATCATTAATTCTAGAATTCAAGCAAGAACATGTCTAAACATCATATACCCAATCATAAATAAGCCCTAAATCAATAAACCATTAAGTACCCATACTAGGGTTGGGTCACAACCCTATCTAAGGGTTTAGCCACTCATAGAAAATTAAGAAATAAAAGAAGAAATTAAGATAGAATGCATAATAGATGATTATGGAAAGAAAATCTAATGTCTAGAAGCTAATCTAGTACAATATTACTCAATACAATAAAGAAAAATGGCGCAGGTTCTCTACACTGATACAACTTAACCTAAAAATGAAAAAAAGTTCTATTTATGCTAAACTGAAAATATCTGAACTGCATAGGTTGTGCGGCCGCACAATTCTGTGTGCGGTCTGCACTTCGATCTTGACTGTTCAACTGAGATTTCTACGGTAAAGTGGGATGCGACCGCACTTCATATAATTGTGCGGACCTGCGGCCGCACACTTGAATTTGGCTGGGACTTGGACCTTCTTTTGCGGACCACACATTTGTGAGTGCTGCCACACTTTGGCTCTCGCGGCCGCACAATAATAGTGTGGTCCGCATATCTTCAGATTTCCTAAAATCAACTCTCTGAATCTCCTCCACTGCGGCCGCACAATAATTGTGCAGTCCGCATTCTCTGAAGGAAATCTAACAGTGCTCTTTCATTGTTTGTGGTCGTACACAGTTTTGTGCGGTCAACACTGTAGGACTTTTTGCATTGTTTTGGTCCTTGTCCAATTTTGAATCCTTTTTGAGTTGATTTTCACTTCTTTGGCTCGTTTCCCATTATTCCTGCAAGAAAGCACAATTCATTAGTTCTCGGGAATACCTTTAAGCATTTTTGAGCTAAAACACAAGTAAAAGAGAGCAAATAAGCGGTCAAAATCCTTATAATCAGCTCCTCAAAGCTTAAGATTTTGCTTGTCCTTAAGCAATTAAGGCAATTCCCACCTCTACTAGAAAAAGGGATATTTCAGCTGGCCTAAGTTGGGTTGAACACAAATCAATTGGGACCAATAATTACCCACACGCTCATGAATCATTAACAAGCCTATGATTTGAATGTTGAAGCACGAATGGCTCTGATGTGACACTTGAAAATAAAGGATTGACTTTGTTCATCAAGAAAGCTTGCACTTTCATACAAGTCACTGTGGATCCCAAACTCCTCCTCCTATACTCTCCGGAAGCTCATCTCACTCACGAATGAAGAAATCAAAACAATGACTCGAGAAAGACTCGATCATCACTCTCAAAAGAATGTCACAAGACCGGCTCTATGTACCATATGCTTTACCCTCATGTAGATCACCACTAATGTAAGCTCGCTCGGCTTGAAATCACGTAGGTTTTTTCTCCATGTAATGAAGGCTTTTGGACTAAGGAGGGAAGTATCGGATTGGAATCGGTTCATCTTTCCTTTAGCAATTCATATTTTCTTGTTTGCTCATACTTTGTCGACTCTTTGAGTCATTTTCTTTTCCCTTAGGGGGATTAAAGAGACTTGACATCACTCTTTGTTTGTCATGCTATTCACAATCTCCTTCTTTGCTTTCTCTATGCTTTGCACTTTTTCTTTCTTTTGCAATTTTTTCAACCCTTTCACATTATTCACTTTAGTTTTTGTGTTTTTCTTTGTTCTTCCTTTCTTTTTCTTTGTCTTTTACTCTTCTTCATTTATTTTGTCTTTTTTTGCTTTGAAACCATCTTTAAACTTCTCGTCTCTCCCCCAAACTTATTTTTTTTCCATTTGAATCACATGAGTGCTAAAGAAAAGTCGAGTGCCAAGAGAGAGTCACTAGAAAACCGTTAAAGACTTGTAATGTGGTTATCGAATAAAAAGGATTTAGGCTCAAAAGGGTTTCTAAGTATGATATCATTGGTGGGCCATCGAAGGTTTCAAAACGGGCCAAGGAGAGCCTACAATCACTTCTCATATCAAGCTAACTTAAAATTTCGCCTAGAAACATATTTGGGGCAAGTGCTAGACCATTCGCATGGGTAATTGGACTTGTAACAAAATTTCTCACCTCTCACACAACCAAATTGTTAAAGAGAATAGAGTCGAGGGCCCATAATCAATCGCATTCAAGATTAAAAATCGGTAATGGTTCAACTAAACTATTCAATGATTGCCTAAGTCAATACAAGAGTCACAAGGTCACTAACTAGAGCTATTTCTTCACAAAAACTTGTTTTTAACCATCAACACATAGTTAAGTGTGTTGGTACCAAGTGAAGCATGCTCGACCCTTATTTATTATTTAACACTACTTGTTTCTACCTAAACATAAAAAAACTAACTCAATCCCTTAAGAAGGTTGTCACGCCATCCATCGTTGGGAAGATCCACCCGGTTCACACTAGACTCACCTTTGGAAAGAGCCGTGGCATTAAGAAAACCAAAGGCTTATTGCTCACTAAAACATAAAAAGAATCTAACAAATCAAAAAGAAGCTAATAAAGTAACTAAGAAGCTATACTATTAAGAAAGAAAAACGAAGAAGCTATGCAATAAACTACTGAAGGTAACGCAAATAAATATATACAAGAGGGATAAATATATACATAATGATGGATAAAATAAATATAAAATAAAAATAAAAAGAGTATTAAATA
Organism: Nicotiana paniculata; assembly: GCA_005239505.1. Taxonomy (NCBI): domain Eukaryota; kingdom Viridiplantae; phylum Streptophyta; class Magnoliopsida; order Solanales; family Solanaceae; genus Nicotiana; species Nicotiana paniculata. Next base: position 66,239 of record ML307709.1, on the reverse strand, counting down.
TATTACAGGCCCAAATGTAATCAAATGTCATCAACAGTCATCCAAATCATTAAAATTACCAAAATAGATCACCCCCCAGAAAAAGAATAAGCATTGTCCTCAATGCTTGGCAAAATCAATTCAACCCTTTCACATTATTCACTTTAGTTTTGTGTTTTTCTTTGTTCTTCCTTTCTTTTTCTTTGTCTTTTACTCTTCTTCATTTCTTTTGTCTTTTTTTTGCTTTGGAACCATATTTAAACTCCTCGTCTCTCCCCCAAACTTATGTTTTTTCCATTGAATCACATGAGTGCTAAAGAAAAGTCGAGTGCCAAGAGAGAGTCACTAGAAAACCATTAAAGACTTCTAATGTGGTTATCGAATAAAAAGGATTTAGGCTCAAAAGGGTTTACTAAGGATGATATCATTGGTGGTCCATGGAAGGTTTCAAAACGGGCCAAGGAGAGCCTACAATCACGTATCATATCAAGCTAACTTAGAATTTAGCCTAAAAACACATTCGTGGCAAGTTCTAGACCATTCACATGGGTACTTGGACTTGTAACAAAACTTCTCACCTCTCACACAATCGAATTGTTAAAGAGAATAGAGTCGAGGGCCCACAATCAACCACATTCAAGATTAAAAATTGCTAATGGTTCAACTAAACCATTCGATGATTTCCTAAGTCAACACAAGAGTCACAAGGTCACTAACTAGAGCTATTTCTTCACAAAAACTTATTTTTAACCATCAACACATAGTTAAGTGTGTTGGTACCAAGTGAAACATGCTCAACCCTTATTTATTCTTTAACACTACTTGTCTCTACCTAAACATCAAAATGCTGACTCAATCCCTTAAGAAGGTTGTCACACCATCTATCATTGGGAAGAGCCACCCGGTTCACACAAGACCCACCTTTAGAAAGAGCCGTGACATTAAGAAAACCAAAGTCTTATTGTTCACTAAAACATAAAAAGAATCTAACAAATAAAAAAGAAGCTAATAAAGTAACTAAGAAGCTATACTATTAAGAAAGCAAAATGAAGAAGCTATGAAATAAATTACTGAAGTTAAAGCAAATAAATATATACAAGAGGGATGATTATATACATAATGAGGGAGAAAATAAATATAAAAGAAAAAGAAAAAGAGTATTAAAGATATTACAGGCCCAAATGTAATCAAATGTCATCAACAATCATCCAAATCATTAAAATTACCAAAATATACCACCCCCCAGAAAAAGAATAAGCGTTGTCCTCAATGCTTAGAAAAATCAATACATAAGAGGGTAGAGAGTAAAGAAAACTCCCTATGTGGTCTCGGGGTGACTGGCAACATCACCACCACCGATATCCTCTAACTGTATGTCATCATATCCGGGCTGAGGGACAACATGGTTGGTGAGCAGCTGAAACATCTCCTCAGCAGTGGGGGCAATGTGATCTGGCCAGCAGATGCCTCTGCTGATGGTGCCTCTACTGATGGTGTTGTTGGGTCAGCTGGTACTGATGGACCTGTCTCCATCAGTAGCTCAAAGGGAAAATCACCTGCTGCTGCTAACTTCTTCACCTCCTGTCTCACACCCTCCACTGCTTTCTTCGAAGCCTGAGACTTTCTCATCTTCTTCACTTGCTTGGCCAGCTCTTCAATGACACCCCCTGAGCTACTAGAGTGTCTATGATAGTCTTCTGGTTGTCCAGAATATTCTTCAATGTTTCCTCCACTGATGGAGGTACCTGTGACACTGTTGGAGTAGAGGACTGTGTTGCAACAATACTGGATATGTCAGACAACTTAGAAGTGGCTGTCTGCATCCAGTTGTTGAGGCTTGCCAAAGTCTAGGAGACTCGCAACACAGTGAGAGGATAGGTGGATGAGGCTGGCTCTGGAACTAAACTTGGTGGTCTAGAGAATGAAGGTGGTGGCATGGTGGTTGTACCGGTAGAAGGTCCGGCTGTTGTGGAAGGAATGGGATCTGTAGAGGGCTCAGCAACAACCTCTGAACCTACCACCGATGGCTCGTCAGACTGACCAACGATGTTAGTGTCCTTACCCTTGAACTTTGGGTTGTCCGCATCTTGCAAGTGATACCATGAAATAGGCCTCTTAGATTTTACCTTTGTGTCATATGGCCTTTGCTCCACCTTTGCATCATTGAAGTACTCTATGAGGGTGTTCGGATAGGGATAGGACTTTTCACTTTTTTGGACCGCCAATGTTATTTTGGTTGACATGATGGTACCTACATTGATCGGGTACCTCGCCATAATAGAAGCCACCAGAACTGCTCAGGGAAGTGGGAGGATATTCTCATTCTAGCTCGGATCAATCCTGCTACACACAAAGGTTTGCCACCCTTTAGCTTCGAAATTGAGGGTGGCCCAAATGATAGGAACTCCTGCTGTGATCCATGGTGGTGGTGGTCCTCGGGCAACTAAAATCTCAGCTAGCCAAGGGTGAGCTGCTTCACCCAGAGCTAACTTCTCGAAGTACTGGACTGCCTCCACTTGCTTAAAACTCACATAAGCATTCAAAGAGACGGCATTGAAGTGAACTTTCAAATTTCTCACTCTCGTCACTTTTGTCCCCTTCTTGATGTGAGCTACATTTGCGTAGAATTCCCTGACCAAGTGCTCATTTGCATCCAAGACTGGGTGAGTGAACCACTTCCATTCCTTTCTCTCCTGGAACTGTCTAAGGACATTCGCGTTATGAACATCCAAATCCTTCATCAAGAATTGTCGCTCAAGTGTGAACGACCTCATGGGCCACAACTCCCGAAATCTATTAAATGCTGACAGGATAAAAAATCTATCTTCCCATATTTCCCTCTACCTCGTCCTCTCAAGACCACCCACTTGAGTGTCTCCCCCGCTACTGTCATCCAGAACATCATTATCATCGACATCAATAGGTGCCGGAGGAGCAGGTGAAGAGGAAGGCTCGGAACCTTGGTTTCCCGCGTCAGAATCAGCTGAAGAACTGTCTATAGGCTCATTGCACAATTGATAGCGCCCAGTGGGTTGAGGTGGTTGGGACTGAGGCTCAGGCTGGACCTCCACAGACTGACCCTCAGAGGCTTCTCTTGATGGTTCATAAGAGCTGGATTCTGAGGGCTTTGTGGCCCTTCTTCTACCGGTGGTCGGCTTCTTGACAATAGGTTTTGATTGCACTCCCAGAGGGTGATTGCTTTTACCCCTACCTCGGGAGGATTCACCTCTCCCCTTTGATGTATCGCCTCTACCACATGATCTAACCATTGTCTGCAATACAAGTTAATTCAAAGCAAGTAAAACAGTTGCAGAACAATTGCAGACAACCAGTCATCAAAGAGACAGCGCGGACTGCACAATTCTGAGTGCTGTCGCAGAAATAGGTTTTGATTGCACTCCCAGAGGGTGAGTGCTTTTACCCCTGCCTCGGGAGGATTCACCTCTCCCCTTTGATGTATCGCCTCTACCACATGATCTAACCATGGTCTGCAATACAAGTTACATATGTCAGTTGAATTTGAAGCAAGTAAAACAGTTGCAGACAATCAGTCATCAAAGAGACATCGCGGACCGCACAATTCTGAGTGCTGCCGTAGACTGTCTAGTGCGGACCACACAATTTTGAAGTGCAGCCGCAAACACTAGAGTGTGGACCGCATAATTATGAGTGCGGCCGCACATCTTCAAGAGCGGATCACATAATTTTGAGTGCGGCCGCATAAGTCCAAACCTGAAAGTTCTAATTCTCTGAAGTTTTAGAGTGTGGTCGCACATTTTTTCTGCGGACCGCCAAATTTTGAGTGCGGTTCGCACATTTCAAACACAACCAATTCCCTATTTACCAGCTATGTGGATTGCACAAAAATGTGTGCGGCGGCACAATTCAAACTGTGTTGACTCTAAACTTGGGCACAATTCAAACTGTGTCGGCCCTAAACTTAGGGTTATTGCAACTTTTTCACAAATTAAGCATGGTGTGCACAAATTGACAAGATTACTGGTCTACCCATTCCCTAATGAACATGTGTGAAACTAGCCACATGATTTTGAAGCATAAATTAAGCACTTTTGACATTTTTAGGACTAAAATGAACTAAACTAATCAAAGAAAACAAAAACAAAAATTGAGAAAAATGAACAAAAATCTACATGAATTGAACATACCAGTAGTGAAAGATGCAGGCAAGAATCTAGCTTGATGAATTGAGTGAGATTTGTGAAAAATTTTAGGGTGCACAGTGTTTTCTAGGGTTTGGGAGTTCAGAGAGCGTAAAGTGTGAATAGTGGTGAAAAGCCTTATTTATACCCTAGCAAATTCGGTCAAAATCTCACCTAAGTGCGACCGCACAATTTTGAGTGCGGTCCACACTCTTTACCTGTGATTGGACTTAGCTCTATGGTCCATACAAAAATGAGTGTGGCCGCATAACCTTGTGCAGTCCACATAATTTTGTGTGCGGCCGCATGTTGGCCATTTTATTCAAATTCAACTTCAGAGAGTTGGTGATTTTGGGTCCCCAGTTTTGCGGCCACACAAAGAATTGTGCAGCCGCAGACCCTTCTCTGCGGTTGCAAATACTTTTGTGCGATCCGCACAATTTTGGTGCGGCCTGCATAAATTCAACACTTGGAACCAGTTAGCTCAATACATAACCTATCTAAAAAGATGAAAAATGAAAAAAATGAAAAGAAACATGGGTTGCCTCCCAAGAAGCGCCCGATTTAACATCACGACACGACGCAGGTTACCATCAATCACTTGAAATGAAGCAGTGCCTCAACGTGGCCAAGATAATGTTTCACCCGGTGACCATTGGCTCTACACACTTCGTCATTTTTGTTATTCAAGTCTAATGCACCAAAGGGTGTCATATGCACAATTTAAAATGGGCCACTCCACTTGGATTTCAACTTTCCTGAAAACATCCGCAACCGAGAATTGAACAATATCACATGATCGCCTTCTTTGAACTCTTTATTCCGGATATACTTGTCATGGAGGTACTTCATCTTGTCCTTGTACAAGGACGAACTTGAATATTCATGTAACCGGAATTCATCAAGCTCATTCGATTGCGCCACCCTTAAGTTGGCGGCGACATCCCACTCAAGATTAAGCTTCTTCAATGCCCACATAGCTTTGTGCTCAAGTTTCACCGGTAGGTGACAATATTTCCCGAACACTAACCGATACAGAGACATACCAATTGGTGTTTTGTAAGCCGTTCTATAAGCCCAAAGAGCATCATCAAGTTTCTTTGACCAATCCGTCCGATTGGCATTCACGGTTTGGACAAAATGCTCTTGATCTCCCGGTTTGAGACTTCAACTTGTCCACTTGCTTTTGGATGATAGGGGGTCGACACTTTGTGGGTGACACCATACTTTGAGAGTAAAATATCAAAATCTTTGTTGCAAAAGTGAGATCCCCCATCACTAATAATGGCCCTTGGAGTGCCACACCTTGTGAAAATGTTCTTTTTCAAAAATGCCACCACACTTCGAGCTTCATTGTTAGGCAAAGCCACAACTTCAACCTATTTTGACACATAATCCACAACTACTAATATGTAAGTGTTCCCACAAGAGCTCACGAACGGACCCATGAAATTGATGGCCCACACATAAAAAATATCAATCTCCAAGATGGTAGTAAGGGCCATCTCATTTTTCTTGGAAATCCCACCGGCCCTTTGACATTCATCACAACGCTTGACAAGATCACTAGCATACTTATGAAGGGTAGGCCAATAGAATCCACAACTCAACACCTTTATAGCCGTTCTCGCTCCACCGTGGTGACCACCATATGGCGAAGAGTGGCACGCCTAAAGAATTCCCAATTGTTCTTCCTCCGACACACCTCGTCGAATCACCCCATCGGTACAAATACAGAAGAGATAAGGCTCACCCCAATAATAGTCAAGGCAATCCCGTTGAGCTTCTTCCTTTGGTTTGAAGAGAACTCATTCGGTATAATTCCACTCATAATATAATTGGATAAGTCGGCGAACCATGGCATCCTGTTCATAGAAATTGATTGGAGTTGCTCGTCGGGAAATGAATCGTTTGTCTCAAGGCCATCATGTGGTCTCCCCTCCTCCTCCAAACGAGACAAGTTGTCTACCACTTGGTTTTCACTCCCCTTGCGGTCTTGAATCTCTAGATCAAAATCTTGCAAAAGAAGTACCCACCACATTAATCTTGCTTTAGAATCTTTCTTGCTCATCAAATATCGAAGTGCCGCATGGTCGGTGTGAATAATCACCTTTGTACCCATCAAGTATGGGCATAACTTCTCCATAGCAACGACTATAGCAAGGAGTTCTTTTTCAGTCATTGTGTAGTTGTCTTGGGCACCATTCATGGTCTTACTAGCATAGTAGACCGGATGAAAGATATTGTTGATACATTTCCCCAATACCGCTCCAACCGCCACATCACTTGCATCACACATGAGCTCAAATGGTAAGCTGCAATTCGGTGCGGTGATAATAGGAGTAGTAGTAAACTTATACTTGAGCAATTCAAATGCCTTCATACAATCTTCGTTGAAATGAAACTTGGCATCCTTCTCTAAAAGTTTGCACAAGGGGTTTACCAACTTAGAAAAATTCTAGATGAATCGGCGATAGAACCTCGCATGACCCAAAAAGCTCCTCACTCCCTCCAAGGACGTAGGGGGAGGGATTTCGGAGATCACTTCAACTTTGGATTTATCAATTTCAATACCATGCTTTGAAATTTTGTGGCCAAGGACAACGCCTTCCTCGACCATGAAGTGGAATTTCTCCCAATTCAAAACCAAGTTAATTTCCTCACATCTTGCCAATACCTTGTCCAAGTTTTCCAAGCACTATTCAAAAGAATTCCCCACACGGAAAAATCATCGATGAAAAACTCAAGAAAGTCTTCCACAATATCGGTGAAGATGGCCATCATACATGGTTGAAAAGTCGCTGGTGCATTGCATAAACCAAATGGAATTCACGAGAATGCGAAAGTACCATAAGGACAAGTGAAAGTGGTCTTCTCTTGTTCCTCAAGAGCAATAAAAATCTGATTGTAGCCTGAGTATCCATCAAGGAAGCAATAAAAAGCACGTCCGAACAACCTATTAAGCATTTGATCAAGAAATGGAAGCGAAAAATGATCTTTCCGATTGATTTTGTTGAGCTTCCTATAGTCCACGCACACTCTCCACCCGGTGACAGTTCACGTGGGGATCAATTCATTCTTGTCATTTGTTATCACAGTCATGCCCCCTTTCTTTGGGAAGAATTACAACGGAGAGGTCCACGAGCTGCCGGAAATGGGGTAAACAACCCTGGCATCCAACCATTTGATGATATCCTTCTTCACTACCTCTTGCATTGCTTCATTTAATCTTCTTTGATGTCCCACGGAGGGTTTGGAAACCTCCTCCAAAATAATCTTGTGCATGCAAAAGACGGGGATTATACCCCGAATATCCGCCAATGTCCATCCTATAGCTTTCTTCCTCTTTTGGAGCACCGCCAAAGTAGAATCTACCTGCACGTTAGTCAAGCAAGAGGAAGGAATAACAGGTAAAGTGGAACAAGGGCCAAGAAAATCATACCTGAGATGTGAAGGCAAAGGCTTTAACTCCAAAATGGGAGGCTCCTCGATTGAGGGCTTTGTTGGAGGAGTCTTCCGATTCTCAAGATCTAAGGACAATTTTCGGGGTTCATAAGTATATGACCCCATTCCTTGCAAAGCATTGACACATTCCACAAAGCCTTCCTTTTCATCCTCATCATGATTAAGCAACACAACTTCCAAGGTATCCTCAACATTCATCACATCACTAGCATCATCAACAATCACTTCGTCACTAAATCCACAAACGAACGAACTTCGTTGCTATTTGGTTGCCTCATCGATTTTCATACATGGAAGACCACTTTTCCATCACCCACCCAGAAAGTGAGATCACCGTCTTCCACATCAACTAGAGCCTTCCCCGTAGCAAGGAAAGGTCTACCCAAGATAATAGGCACCTCATAGTCAACCTCGCAGTCGAGAATCACAAAGTCTGCCAGAAGGATGAACTTATCAACACGAACTAACACATCATCAATGATACCCAATGGCCTTTTCATAGTCCGATCTGCCATTTGCAACCTCATATATGTGGGTCTTGGTTGCCCAATTCCCAAAGTTTTAAACATAGAGTACGACATCAAGTTGATACTTTCCCCCAAATCACATAAAGCTTTGGCAAAGTCGGCACTCCCAATATTGCACTCTTATCTTGTAGTAGCTCATGATTCGGACACCAGATATGGGTTTGGTTTTTAAATGATGTTTTGATGATGTTAAAATTTTAAATGGATTATTGTTGATACTTTTTCTACTGAATTTAAAATCCTTCTGAAAAACAAATCTTATTTCAACAAAATGTGTGGCTTGCCTAATTCCACTACAGGCGCCATCATGACGGGTGTTTTGGGGTCGTGACACAGATATCAGAGTGAACATAGACGGATTAATAGAGAAATGAGAGACCTTGAACCAAAAGTGGTTCGAATTCCTTGAGATTATCCTCAAGTAACTTGAAAATCATACAACCATTAGAGAGACGAGGCCGGATAAGGCATGAAATTGAAAGAAGAACCCATGAATCGAGAGGGATATCAGTGACGGCGGGCTAGGGTTAGAAGGGGGGGAGGTGAGAGAGAGAGGAGAGAAGAGAAGGGATGGAAGGACGGCGGGTTGGGGGAAAATGAGGGTAGGGTTTAGGTTTGGGTGTAATTAAAAATGGAAGGTTGATCCTGGACCGTTGATCTTCTGAGATCAACGATCAGGATTAAATTATGCTGGGGCTGGTTATGGTTATTGGGTTATGGGTAGTTATAATAATTGGGCTGATAGTTATTGGGTTGGGGTCCGAAAATTTAATTGAAAGGAAGCTATGTTCTAAATACCCACTTAATTTAATAAAATAATTTATAAAAGTAATGAATAAATAATAAAAATTCTATTCGTGTATGAAATATGAAAACTATTTAAAATAATTACTTAATATTACAAAAAATATAAAAAGTCATTTTCGTGTAAAATAAAGTAATTATGCACACATGGGCTATTATTGCAAAGTCATTACACTATAACCTAAAGATGTAAATACTATTATGCATAGAATAATTGAAGCTTAATATAAATTTAAGCAATAAAAATCATTTGTGATGCAAATAAGTAATTATTTAGATAATAAAATGATGGAATAAATTAATTTAAAATCCTTTAAAATTATAGAAAATTATGAAAAAATGTTAATTGATGCTCATGCATTATTTTGAAAATATATATGTATTTTGAAAATAATGTGGAAAAAATTGGGTATCAACAACTGCACCTCTTTACCCAGGAAGGGTGAAAGAGTTGTTGGGTAAAGATATGATGGCTAATTTTGACCGAATAGAGTGATTTAGAGATATAGGCCGCACTCTGGTTTCCGAGCTGCTTACATATCCCTGGTTTTACAGGAATCAGGCCCCGTGCAGTTTTGGATCCACCGGCGAAATATACCAATGAAGTTATCACAAGGACGGATACAAGGTTTCAAATAGGATGAAATGGTTCTGATGAGTGGTCATGTTTGAAATGATTTGAAGGAACTGGAGCGGGATTGCTCCTGTTACATAATAATTACTCACTGGGTCACCTGCAAATCAAAAGATGTACTGCAAGCATATACATATAACTTTGCGTATATTTAGCTACAATGCAAATACCCTTCAGACCATAAAAATTGTCTTTGGACGGTTGAGGATGACGTCCTGGGCCATGAGTTGTGCGATAAGGGATTCACAGGCCATGAAATGAGGTTCTCGGGCCATGAAAATGGTGCCTCCGAACCATGATGACTTTGAATAATGATGTGTAAGTTTGAGAAATCCTTAGGCCATGGCATAATGTCTTCCGGCTATGAGGATGGTGCCTTCAGACTATGACGCCTTCGGATAAGTTGGCTATATTTCAGCCCATGAGGTGCAGAGACATGATGCTAGAAGCGATAAGACATTGCTTAGTCTTGTATGAAGTTGAGGGCAGAGCTTAGCCCGAGAGAAGAGAACAATGCAAGAGAGACAATGCTTAGTCTCGTGCGAGATTCGGGATAGTGCTTAGTCCCATGCAAAGAGAAGGAAGTGCCTAGCCTTATGCAAATAGGGAGGCAGGGCTTAGCCTCATGCAAGATTCGGGGCAGTGCTTAGTCCCATGCAAAAAGAAGGCAGCACTTAGCCTTATGCAAATAGGGAGGCATGGCTTAGCCTCATGCAAGATTTGGGACAGTGCTTAGTCCCATGGAAAGAGATGGCAGTGCTTAGCCTCATGCAAGATTTGTTACAGTGCTTAGTCCCATGGAAAGAGAAGGCAGTTCTTAGCCTTATGCAAATAGGGAGGCAGGGCTTAACCTCATGCAAGATCCGGGACAGGGCTTAGTCGTATGCAAATAGAAGGCAGTGCTTAGCCTTATGCAAGTGAAGAGGCAGGGCTTAGCCTCATGCAAGATTCGGGACAGGGCTTAGTCCCATGCAAATAGAAGGCAGTGCTTAGCCTTATGAAAGTAGAGAGGTAGGGCTTAGCCTCATGCAAGATTCGAGACAGTGCTTAGTCCCATGCAAGGAGAAGGGTAAGAGCGAAGTGTTCTTAGTTGACAATGTGTTTCGTGCATAGTGATTTTGTTGTTGCAACAGTATTTGTCATGATGTTATAGTCCTGCATCCAAAGAAAAATTTGTGACTTTTGCAGGGGAAGGTTGGTTCCTGCCTTCGTCTGCTTGACTTGCTCCTTTCTGTCTGATGATACTGTCCAAAATATTAGGGTAGCATTTTCTAGAGCAAAGTTTCTTTTTCAAAAGCATGCGTGCATAACTTTCAAAAGACATAGTAGTATATAGTTTAGAAATTAGTTAGATGAACCAGTAACTGCGACATAATCAGAGACATTGCAACTTCCTCTGCTGTAGAATTTTGAGGGTCCTTCTCAAAATTCTGCCCCAGTTAACTAGATGAATTTTCTGACCGCTCAGTATGTTGCAGTTGATTGAACTTACTTCGGAATTTTGAGGGTCCTCCTCAAAATTCTTCCCCAGTTTCTGATTGTGGGGAGAATGGAAATTTTATTGAATTGTGACCGAACCCACAGGGCTGCCTACGTATCCCCTCTTAAACGGGAATCAGGTCGAGCGTAGTTCAATTTACATCATATAGAAAAGCATAAGATGGTTTACACATAGTATCTTTTGACTGCATCTGAATTGATAGGATTTGGCCAGATTTCTCAGTCCATCTCTGTGAGTATGAGTGCTCCTCCTGTTAATACTCTGTGAACCATGTAAGGACCTTTTTAGTTGGGAGGGAATTTCCTTTTGGCCTCATCTTGATGTGGAAAGATCTTTTTCAGCACCAGCTGCCCCGGTGTGAACTGTCTTGGCTTGACTCTTTTGTTGAAGGCTCTAGACATTCTGTTATGATAAAGCTGATCCTGACATACTGCATTCATCCTCTTTCCGTCTATGACGACTAGTTGCTCATAGAGGCTCCTTATCCATTCTGCGTCGTTGAGTTCAGGTTCTTATATGATTCTCAAGGAAGGAATTTCCACTTCAGCGGGAATGACAGCTTCAGTGCCATAAACCAGCAGATAGGGGGTTGCCCCGATTGTTGTGCGGTATTCCAGTAAGGTGAATGGTAATTTCTCGTGCCATTGCTTGTGGTTCTCTACCATTTTCCTTAGTATCTTCTTGATGTTTTTGTTGGCGGCCTCCACGAATCCATTCATTTGAGTCCTGTATGCTGTAGAATTCTTGTGCTTGATTTTGAAAGTTTCATACATGGCTTTCATTAGATCGCTGTTGAGATTGGCGGCATTATCAGTGATGATGAACTATGGAATCCCAACTCGACACAAAATCCGATCTCTGACGAAATCTGCGATGACTTTCTTGGTTACCGCTTTGTAAGATGAAGCTTCAAACCTTTTGGTGAAGTAGTCGATGGCCACTAAAATGAACCGGTGCCCGTTTGAAGTGGTGGGCTCGATTGGGCCGATGACATCCATTCCCCAGGAAACAAAAGGCCAAGGTGAGCTTGTTGCATTAAGCTCGTTTGGTGGCACCCATATCATGTCAGCATGTATCTAGAATTGGTAACATTTCTGAACGTACCATATGCAGTCTGTTTCCATGGTCATTCAAAAGTATCCGGACCTGAGTATCTTCTTGGCCAAGACAAAACCATTCATATACTGGCCGCAGGTTCCGGAATGTATCTCCTTGAGCAATTTGGAAGCCTCTTTTGCGTCAACACACCTTAACAGTCCTAGATTGGGAGTTCTCATGTACAGGGTTCCTCCGCTTTGGAAGAAGTGATTGGAAAATCTTCGAAGGGTGAGTTTCTAAGTATGGTTTGCATGCTCTGGGTATTCTCCTTTTGTCAAATATTCTTTGATGTCGTGGAACCAGGGATTTCTGTCTGTTTCTTCTTCAATATGAGCATAGTATGCCGGCTGATTATGGATCCTCACCAGAATGGGATCGATGAAATTCTTGTCTGGATGTTGTATCATTGATGACAAGGTGGCCAATGCGTCTGCGAATTCGTTCTGAATTCTGGGGACATGCCGGAATTCTATCTTTGTGAACATCTTCTTCATTTCTTGTACATGATGCAGATATGGCAGTATCTTGGAATTCTTGGTAGCCCACTCTCCTTGTACCTGGTGCACAAGCAGATCTGAATCCCCGATCACCAGCAGTTCCTGAATGTTCATATCAACAGCCAGGTTAAGCCCTAATATGCAAGCTTCATATTTCGCCATGTTGTTAGTGCATGGGAATATGAGTTTTGCAGACGCCGAATAATGCTGACTAGTTTCTGATACCAAGACGGCTCTGATGCCGACTCCCTTGAAATTCACAGATCTGTCGAAAAATATTCTCCAACCATCGTAGGCTTCAGCAATGTCTTCTCCTGAGAATGATACCTCTTAATCAGGAAAATACGTTTTCAGGGGTTTGTATTCTCCTCCCACAGGATTTTTAGCAAGGTGGTCTGCCAATGCTTGTCCTTTGACTGCCTTTTGAGTTACATAGATGATGTCGAGCTTGGCCAGCTTCCCAGTAGGCATGGGATTTTGAAAGATGTATTTCATGGGATCCATTCTCTAAATGAGATATGTAGTATAAGCATAGAAGTAGTTCTATAGCTTCTGAGCTATCCAGGTTAGAGCGCAGCAAGTGCGTTCTAATAGAGAGTACCGTGCTTCATAAGGAGTGAGCTTCTTACTCAAGTAGTGGATGGCCTGTTCCTTTCTCCCTGTATCGTCATGCTGCCCTAGAACACAACCGAAAGCTCCATCTGACATTGCAAGTAGAGTAGGAGTGGTCTACCTGGCTCCGGTGGGACTAAAACTTGTGGCTGCACCTATACCACAATGGGATTGAGCATGACTGCAGGTTTCTTAAGATCATCACCTTATCGAATAAGCGTAATTGATCCCTCGGGAGCCCATTCTTCATCAGTTTCTATCACATTGACCCCTTCACCCCTATGATCTGGGAGGGGATTGTTGTGGACATTAGGTGCAGTTTCCTTTGCCTGTATGACCTTATTATCAATCAGTGTTTGGATCTTGTCTTTCAAGGTGCGACACTCGTCAATATTGTGTCCCTTCATACAGGAATGGTACACAGAGGTCTTTTTTGGATTGACCCATCGAGATGGATTCTCCGTTGCCACAGCGGGAATAGGGGTGACATAACCAGCAACTTTCAATCTCTCGTACAACTGGTCAGTGGGTTCAACAATGGCGGTGTATTGTTTGGGTGGTTTGCGGTCAAAATTAGGCCTCGGTTTTTGGTAATTTGGATGAGTTGGAGATGACTGATAATAAGATGGTTGGGAATTATAGGTATGGTAGGCGGTAGCTGGTTGGGAATATCTGGGAGGTGATGGTTGGTATGTGGGTGGAGGTGTTTGGTATACAAATGGAGTTTTTGGGCCTTAGGCAACTATTATTGTTCCCACTTCTTTCTTCTTTGATATGCAACCTGATTGTAGTGCTTTATTCGTGGCCTGCAGTGCCTCGAAATTTGTCACCATTCCATTTTTGATACCTTCCTCGATCCTATCTCTGAGCTTGATGATATCAGAGAACTTGTGATTCTCGATTACCATTAATCTTTCGTAATATTGTGGATCCTGAGCCTTGACAAAGAACTTGTTCATCTGCTCTTCATCTAATGCCGGCCTGAACTTCGTTGCTTCTAACCTCCATCGAGTAGCATACTCGCGGAAAGTCTCAATGGGCTTCTTCTTGAGATTCTAGATATAGAAGACGTCTGGTGCATTTTCCGTGTTGAATCTGAACTATCCATGAAATCTGATGCCATGCTTACCCAATTATCCCATTTCTTGGGATTTTGACTTATATACGAAGATAGGGCGTCTCCAGTGAGGCTTCTCATGAATAGCTTCATGCGAATCTTTTTGTCCTTTCCAACCCCTATGAGCTTGGCACAGTAGGTTATCAAATGTACCTTTGGGTCACCCGTTCCATCGAACATTTCGAGCTTAGGAGGTTTGTAACCCTCCAAAAGTTCCATATCTGGCTGAATGCACAAATCCTCATAATTCAAACCTTCGATTCCTTTGCCTCCTTCAAAACCCTGAACTCGGCTTGTGGGTTTCTTGAGCTCCTCTGCCATGTTCTTAATGAGCAGGTCATTTTCGGTGGATTCTGGTGCATATGATATTGGTTGAGTAGAGTGGGGGTAAGGTTTCCACGTATATGGGGTTGTTTTGGTGAAGGCCAGGAGTTTGGGTATAGTGGTGATCATTGGTTTAATTTTGGGGATCAGACATATGCTGTGGGGTATTCTAAGGAGTATGGTAAGTGGTTTGCGGATATTGAGTCAGGAGATGCTGATGTTGAGGAGGTGTAGGTTTGTGTAAGGGGTTTTGAGGAGGGGTTGTATATTGGTGGGGTACGGGAGGATTCTGCGGGCGTTGGTTGGGTGTATTCTGGGGAGGTTCCGGGTTTTGGGTATTTGGATGGTTGATATCTGGGATGTTTAGTGTGAGGGAGAGGTTTGTCAAGTTACGAACCTGATCAAGCTCACCTTGTAGTTCAAGTATTTTCTTTTCAAGCCGCAAAACCAAGTCATTTGGTGTCGGAGTACTCCGACTATCAGAAGTTTCCACATTCTCAGCATGTGCGGTGTTGTCTCCACTTATATTATCCATCTTAGCTTTCCCTTTGCCTTTTGATGCACTTGGAGGAGGAGAAGGTGGAGGCCTCTGGATCTGGTGTGATTTGCTGATGATGCCAGTATATGTGAACCAACCTTGGGGAATGGGAATAATCAAAAAGGAAAGAAAAACAAAAGGTAAACAAGTCAGTAAGGGTTCCAAAAAGAGTATTTGCAATATTAAAACACATAGTGCGGGAATGTAAATTTGTGTCCTAATTTGGGAGCCTCGTTGTGCCCGAGGTAGGCCTAGCGACAAGTTAATTTAGAGAACTTCAGTGCCAATAATTGCCTCATTTCATTAATGTAAATAGATGAATCTAAAACGACACTAAATAAGATAAGTCACTAATGGCACTTGGCCTTATTGCATTTGAAAAGAAAAAATGAATAAACCTAATCTACTTAGTCCCAGAAGGACCTTCTCCAGGACTGGTTATCTCCTCCTTCGATACCTTCAACATTCTGGCAGTCTATGATATGTTACGGACCATGCCGAACCTGGGGACTTCGTGCCTCATTTTATGCAAAACAAATAGAGTTAGACCCCTTACCCTATAGATTCGACTATTTATACATTAATGATTAGCATATTGGCACTTATTTCTCCAAATTAATGCACAGATCGTGGTTGCGTCCGCTTGGATTATGGAAACCCCGGTGGACTCTGGACAAGGCTTTTCGTGAAGGCCCATTATGTGGACAACATATTAACCCAGGCTAGGTTTGACCATGATGCATGTACAGTTATAATCAGAGTAAGGTTTCTATAGAAGTCTAGACTGGTACCCTTAAGTGGACGACTTGAGGGAGAAAGACACGGAACCATCGACTGCATCGCTGATCGACTAGTTTTACCGCAAATAAGCCTTTCCAAATTCAAATAGGGTGATATAGGAAGAGTGCAAACACTCATCAAGCGTTTCTATGGTATTAATTATGCACAAGTGGAATATGATGTTGAGCATGATTTATGCAACGGAAAATAGCATGTTGTCAAGTATTTGCACGTTAGAAAAATGATAAATGCAGTATTTAATAATTGAAAAGGCGTTTTAAGAGAGAAAACAAAGAGACAAGTCAATTTCCATAGGAAAAAAGAAATCATAAATGCTTGAAAATAGGCAATTAAATTCACATAAAGTGGGAAAGGGAAACGATGTGCACGTATTAACAGAATAAAGCACGCTTAAAGACTAATTCACAAAAAGCAAGTTCGTTAGGGTAAGAGCCTAAGGGTTATCCCCAACAGAGTCGCCATGCTGTCGCGCCCACTTTTTTCTCGCGAAATCGGGTTTCGACATTTTTTGGGACAACTCCATTCCTTTTGGGATGAAAGTATGAGATTTGAAGAGTCGCCACCTAACGGATTAAGGTGATTTAGGGAACCTAGAGCAGTTAACTCATGAAACTAGTTTGCATCACTAGAGATCGGGTAAGGGCTCGAAATTACCTTGAGGGGAAGGTGTTAGACACCCATCGAGGTCCACAACAGTGGGTTCCGGCCGAACTTAATTAAGCGAATTAGTCTTAAAGGAAAATAAAGCAATTTAGACAACTATTTCAAAACATGAATTAAAAGGGGTCCTAAGTTTTTTAGCCTATAGGATCATTTCCATGCAATACTTGAAAAATTTCCCCAAGTTGGGGTGCTACACATAGTATTAGCGCACGAGTCATCATTTCCTTTACTACCCAATTACTATCTTTCAGTTGTTACTTAAGCGTTCTAGTAGCTTCTAACTCGTGTTTATGCGTTTACTACCCGTCCCTTACCTATGGTCCTGGAGGTGTTCAGGACCTCTATTTAAGGTAGTTCTAGACTGACATATGGTGCTTAAAATGAGAAAAATCTAGGCGACAAACAAAATTCAGATAGGATTATCATGTAAGGAGCAAATAAGAGCTCATGTTAACCTCCACAAGTAACAACAAATGCACGCAATTTAATCAACAAATTTCCTTAATTTAATAGGCGGGATATCTAGATGGGCATAAACAGAATGTAAGAAACCAGTATATTAAAATTAGCATTGGGATCTATTGGCTTGCCTACTGATTTGATTAAATTCTAAATATGGGCAAATTTCAAGCAACAAGGGATCACAATTTTTAGACCCAGAATTCTTAATAACCCTACAAGTTTGCCTAAGTAATAACTGGAGCAGAATCCTATGGGCATGGTATCTACAATTGTTAATTACCGACCTATAACATTGGTTTCTAAGCGAGTTACCGATTTTAACTCATGAAAATATATTTTTTATCTCTTTAGATCCTATAGGCATGATTTCTAATTTGCAAAATTAATTAACTCCTATAGGCATGATTTTTAAGTGTTGAAACTGATTTGTTTATTTCCTATAGACATGGTATCTAAATTGAAGAAAATTGATTTTTATATCTCCTATAGGCATGATATCTAAGTTGAAACTGATTTTTAACCCCTATAGGCATGAATTCTATTAATCACAGCAGAATTTTAGACAAGTCACCAGGAAAGTTTATTAATTCATACAAATATGATCCTATATACATGATCACTAACGCACGTTGAGATTAGAAATATGTGTAGATCCTATGAACATGGATTCTAATGCAGAATTAACAAAAGACCTATAGGCAGTGTCTCTAATATGTCGAAAATATGAAGATTCAGAGTCACAAACAGTCAGAAAAACATCCTATAGGAAGGATCTCTAAATGAAAGGTAACGTGCACATAAGGAACCAACACAATATACCTATAGGCAGGATTTCTACCCGAGTTTTTTTTTATCAAAGCTATATAAACCCCCCATCTTTTACTAATAACCCCATATATGTTTATTACAGAGATTAATACTTTATTACAACCCAATAATGAATAAATTACACAACAAAGTTCATTATACTATAGGGAGTCTTCATAGGCCCAATATTAACCTAGAAACCAAGCCTTCAAGCAAAGCAAGTATGAAGTATACATGTGGTCTATCCATGGTTGTCACGACCCGATTCACCCTCCGAAGGTGTCGTGATGGCACCTAGTCTCTTCGACTAGGTAAGCCTACTATAAGGGGGAAACTAAAATAAAACACAAGAAATAACAGGGGATAAGGGCAATGATATAAATAACATACTGGCCGCTCGACTCATACAAATTATAACTCTTCAAGACCCAAAATGTCACAAACAGTCACAAGCTTCTAACACTACTGTAGCTCTGACAAAAACACTGGAAAGTACATAAGAAAATCTTTACAAGCTAGAATGGAAGGGGACTTAGAGGATTCTGCGGACGCGGTAGAAATACATTGCGGTCTCCTGGAATCAGCAACAACGACTAACCACGAGGCTGATAGCTCATACCTGGATCTGCACACGAAAAACATGTTCAGGAAAGGGCATAAGTACACCACATTTGGTACCCAGTAAGTGCCAAGACTAACCCCAGTCAAGTAGTGGTGAGATGAGGTGAAGGCTCTACTGGATTTCTATATAAATCAATTTAAAACAGTACAAAGAAAGGTAATGTATACAGTAAACAATTTAAGAAAAACAATATAAGTTCTACAGTAAAGAGAGTCCTCGGCTCGACACAATATATATCACAAGGTGGAATCTCCCGGGATACTGTCCCGTAGTTCCAAATGATTATGCAGTAGAAGGGGATCTCCCAGAATACGTCCGTAGTCCCAAAATAAACATATAGTACAAGGGGATCTCCCGGAATACGTCCGTAGTCCCAAAGTAAATATGCAGTACAGGGGGATCTTCCGGAATACGTTCGTAGTCCCAATTTAAATATGCAGTACATGGGGATCTCCCGGAATACGTCCGTAGTCCCAAAGTAAATATGCAGTACAGGGGGATCTTCCGGAATACGTTCGTAGTCCCAATTTAAATATGCAGTACATGGGGATCTCCCGGAATACGTCCGTAGTCCCAAAGTAAATATGCAGTACAGGGGGATCTCCTGGAATACGTCCGTAGTCCCAATTTAAATATGCTATGCAGGATGAATGACAAGCATAACATCGAGTTTACACAGTTTATACTAATCACATATAAGGAAAATAAGGGCTTAACTAAGCATGGCGCACAGAAAATCAAGTAGGCAATTAAGCACGTAAGCATGCTTTCCTAATCTAAACTAAACAATCTATCATATGAGAGCAAGTTCATAGAAGAGACAAACAATATATGTTTTAGTAAGGGAAAAATGGGATTTTTGAAATAACGGCCCGTGTACGTGCTCGTCACCTCACATACACGGCACCCACACAACATTTAACATCAATATCCTAAGGGGGAAGTCCCCAATACAAGGTTAGGCAAGCCACTTACCTCGACTGCTCATTCAACTCGGAATCACGCTCTTGCCACGAGTACCAAACTCCGAATGGCCCGAATCTATTCAAGTAAGTTTCATAATGTGAATACCACTACAAGCAACTAGTATAATAATAAAATTGAAGCTAAAGCGTGAAATTAGGGAAATCGCCGAAAAAGTCCCCCGGGCCCATGTATCGGAATCGGGTAAAAGTTACAAATTCCGGACATCCGTTCACTCACGAGTCTAACCATACAAAAATTACTCGAATTGGATACCAAGACTCGATCAAAACTCAAAAACTCGGTCTAAGAACTTTATCCAAATTTTCCCCAAATTTTCACTCCAATTTTCGAAATTAAAGGATGAATTTAAGCATAGATTCGTGGAAATTAGTCAAAACCGAGTAGGAATTACTTACCCAATTTGCCCAGGTGAAAGTCCTTCCAAGAATCTCCTAATCTCGAGCTCTCAAGTCCAAATTGTAAAATAATGACTTTAACCCTCGATTTTGAACATTTTTATTCTGCCCAAATTTTCCTTAATCGCGATCGCGGAAGAACTGTCATGATCGCGAAGAACAAATTTCGCGCCTCAATATTTTACTCTATGAGAACGCGTAAACACTCATGCGAACGCGTAACCACTCCTCAGACCCTACGCGAACGCGACTGGGCTAGAGCAGAAGCTCAAATTCCACTGTTGCCTCACTCGTTCTACACGAACGCGGCCTAGCCCACGCGAATGCGATGATCAAGCTGCCTACACTACGCGATCGCGTCCCATTCTATGCGATCGCGATGCATAAAATCTGACTGGCCTCCGTCTTACTTTACGTGATCGCGTACTCCCTCTCGCGAAGAAAAACTGGCTGCACTCACACCAGCAAAAAAAAATTCACCACAAGTCCAAAAATGACCCGTTGAGCATCCGAAACATCCCTGAGGCCCTCGAGACCTCAACCAAACCTACCAACCAGTCCTAATACCTCATTAAAACTTATTGGAGCCTTCAAACCACATCACATAACACCAAAAATAACAAATTATACATGGATTCAACCCTAAAAACTTAGAAATTTTCCAAAATCCACAACGATGCCGAAACACGTCAAAACTAGTCCGAATGACCTCAAATTTTGCACACAGGTCACAAATGACACTATGGGCCTACAACCACTTTCGGAATCCCATTCCGAGCTCGATATCAAAATTTCACCTATCGGCCGAAATCGCCAAAATTCTAACTTTCGCCAATTCAAGCCTAACTCTACTATAGACCTCGAAACCACAATTCGGACGCGCTCCTAACCCCGAAATCACTCAAAGGAGCGAACAGTGTCGACGGAATTCCATTTTGGACATGTCTTCACCCAGTTCAAACCACGGTCCGATTTCTAAGGCTTAAATTCAAAATTAGGGACTAAGTGTCCCAAAGCTCTCCGAATTTCATAGCTAATCACTCGGGAAAGTCCCAAAAGCAGAAATAAACGTGGGGAAAGCAGTTATTAGGGGATCGGGGCTCTAACTCTCAAAATGACTGGCCGGATCATTACATTCTCCCCCTCTTAAAAAAATCGTTCATCCTCGAACGAGTATAAAGATATACCTGAAGTTGTGAAAAGATGAGGGTACTGGTTGCGCATATCCTGCTCGGTCTCCCAAGTCGCCTTCTCGACCGGCTGACCCCTCCACTGAACCTTTACTGATGCAATATTATTCAACCTAAGCTTTTTGTCCTGCCTATCCAAAATGGCTACTGGCTCTTCAACATAATATAGATCCTTGTCCGACTGGACTGAACTAAAGTCCAATACATGAGCCGGATCGCCGTGATATTTCCGGAGCCTGGAGACGTGGAATACTGGATGGACTCTTGCTAGGCTGGGAGGCAAGGCAAGCTCATAAGAAACCTCCCCAACATGCCGCAATATCTCAAAAGGGCCAATGAATGTCGGACTCAGTTTACCCTTCTTCTCGAACCTCATGACGCCCTTCATAGGCAATACCCGAAGAAAAACCCGATCACCAGCCATAAATGCCAAATCACAAATCTTCCGGTCCGCATAACTCTTCTGCTTGGACTGAGCTGTCCGAAATCTCTCCTGAATCACCTTCACCTTGTCTAGGGAATCCTGGACCAACTCTGTACCCAACAATCGGGCCTTGCCCGGCTCGAACCATCCCACTGGAGACTGGCACCGTCTACCATACAAAGCCTCATATGTCGCCATCTGAATGTTGGTCTGGTAGCTGTTATTATAAGCAAACTCTGCAAGTGGAAAGTATTGATCCCATGACCCTCCAAACTCCATCACATAGGAACAGAGCATATCCTCAAGAATCTGAATCATGCGCTCGGAGTGCCCGTCCATCTGAGGATGAAAGGCTGTGCTCAGCTCCACCCTGGTGCCCAAATCCTGATGTACGGCTCTCCAGAATCGTGATGTGAAATGCGTACCTCTATCTGAGATGATAGATACTGGAATACCATGAAGGCGGATGATATCTGTGATATAAATCTCAGCCAACCTCTCTGAAGAATAAGTGGTCAGCACTGGAATGAAATGAGCTGACTTGGTCAGCCGATCCACGATCACCCAAATATCATCGAACTTCCTAAAAGTCCGTGGAAGTCCAACTACAAAGTCCATGGTGATCTGCTCCCACTTCCACTCTGGAAGCTCAATATGCTGAAGTAATCCTCCTGGTCTCTAATGTTCATATTTAACTTGCTGACAGTTGAGACACTTGGCCACAAATTCCACTATGTCCTTTTTCATCCTTCTCCACCAATAGTGCTGTCTCAGATTCTGGTACATCTTCGCGACACCCGGATGGATAGAGTACCGCGAGCTATGGTCCTCCTCCAGAATCAACTCCCGAATCCCATCTACATAGGGCACACAAATTCGCCCCTGCATCCTCATCACGCCATCATCATCTATAGACATATCTCTGGCACTGCCTCGCCGGACCCTGTCCTGAAGAACCAGAAGGTGGGGGTCACATACCGGCGCTCTATGATGCGGTCATAAAGAGAAGATCGAGCAACCACACAAGCTAATACCCGGCTAGGCTCTGAAATATCTAACCTCACGAACTGGCTGGCTAAAGTCTGAACATCCAAGGTTAAATGCCTCTCAACTGTTGGAAGATATGCCAAGCTCCCCAAACTCTCCGCCCGGTGACTCAAGGCGTCGGCCACTACATTGGCCTTCCCCGAGTGGTATAATATGATGATATCATAGTCTTTAAGTTGCTCCAACCACCTCCACTGACGCAGATTAAGGTCCTTCTACCTGAACAAGTGCTGCAAACTCCGGTGATCCGTGTAAATCTCACAGGAAACACCGTACAAGTAATGGCGCCAGATTTTCAGGGCGTGAACAATAACTACTAACTAGAGGTCATGAACCGGATAATTCTTCTCATGCACCTTCAATTGCCTGGACGCGTAGGCAATCACCCTACCGTCCTGCATCAATACTGCTCCAAGGACAATCCTCGAGGCATCACAATAGACAGTGTATGACCCCGACCCGTAGGCAACACTAATACTGGGGCCATAGTCAAAGCTGTCTTGAGCTTTTGAAAGCTCTCTTCACACTCCTCGGTCCACCTGAACAGAGCACCCTTCTGGGTTAGTCTGGTCATAGGTGTTGCAATAGATGAAAAACCCTATACAAAGCGATGGTAGTACCCTGCCAACCAAAGGAAACTGCGGATCTCTGTAGCTGATGACGGTCTAGGCCAACTCTACACTACCTCCACCTTCTTCGGATCTACCTTGATCCCATCATAATACACTGTGTGGCCCAAGAATACCACTGAATCAAGCCAGAACTCACACTTGGAGAATTTTGCATACAATCTCTTCTCCCTCAAAGTATGAAGCACGATCCTTAAGTGCTGCTCATGATCCTCCTGGGACCGAGAATACACCAAGATGTCAAAAGGCCGGAACACACGGTGCATCAAATGCATAAGGCTGCTGGGATATTGGTCAACCCAAATGACATGACAAGAAACTCATAGTGACCATATCTGGTCGTGAAGGCAGTCTTTGGGATGTCCGGCTCCCGAATCTTCAGCTGATGATTGCCAGATCGCAAGTCAATCTTGGAGAATACTCTGGAACCCTGTAACTGGTCGAATAAATCATCAATGCGAGGCAAAGGATACGTGTTCTTCACTATAACCTTGTTCAGCTACCAATAATCAATACACATACGCATAGCCATCCTTTTTCTTCACAAATAGCACTGGAGCACCCCCAAGGTGATACACTAGGCCTGATGAAACCCTTATCAAGAAACTCCTTTAACTGCTCCTTCAAATCCTTCAACTCAGGAGGAGCCATACGGTAAGTAGGAATAGAAATGTGTTGAGTGCCCGGCAGCACATCAATGCCAAAATCCATATCTCTATCGGGCGGCATACCCGGAAGAACAACTAGGAATACATCAGGAAAGTCCCTCACTACTGGGACTGACTCAACTGGAGGGGTATCAACACTGACATCTCTCATATAAGCCAAATACGCATCACTCCCCTTCTCAACCATCCGCTAAGCCTTAAGAATTGAAATGACCCTGCGGGGAGTATACTCTAAGGTGCCTCTCCACTCTAATCTCGGCAAGACTGGCATGGCCAGCGTCACGGTCTTAGCGTGACAATAAATAATAGCATAATGGGGCGACAACCAGTCTATGCCCAAGATAACATCAAAATCTACCATGCTGAGTAATAATAAATTAGCCCTGGTCTCAAAACCACTGAGAGTAATCAAACACGGGCGATATACGCGGTCCACAACTAGAGAGTCTCCCACAGGAGTAGATACATAAATAAGGGAACTCAAAGAATCCCGAGATATCCCCAAATGTGGAGCAAAATAAGAGGACACATATGAATACGTAGAGCCTGGGTCAAATAATACTGATGCATCCGTATGACAGATAGGGACAATACCTATGATGATTGAATCTGAAGAAACGACCTCGTAACGGGCTGGAAGGGCATAGTATCTGGCCTGGCCTCCCCCTCTAGGGCGACCTCTACCTCCCCGACCTCCACCTCGAGCTGACTGAGGAGGTGGAGTGGCAGTTGGGGCTGGAAGAACAGTCGAAAGACCCGGCGGAGCACGTGGAGGCTGATAAGATTGTGGAGGTGCACCCCTCCTAGCCCTGGGGCAATCTCTAATAATGTGACGAGTGTCACCACACTCAAAACAACCCCTCGAAGGACGCTGCGACTGAGACTGAATAGGAGCTGGCCTGCTGGGCTGGCCGGTAATAGCACCTCGAACTGGAGGCATACTGGATATTGGCAGTGCATAATAGGACTCCTGAGGTCTAGGAGAAGCTGGAATACCACTAGCTGCTGGAAGAGCTGATGAACAGGGTGACCCACAAAGCCCCTACTGTAGCGTGCTGCTGGTGCACGAGCTCTTGAAAAATGGCCAGTCTCTCGAGACCTCTTGGCCTCTCTCTCCTCTCGGTCCCGGGCAAACATTCCCTCTACTCTCCTGGAAATACTCACTGTCTGCTGATAAGTGATATCCATCTCCAACTCTCTGGCCATACTAGTCCGAATACTAGGGTGAAGTCCCTCAATGAAGCGACGAACCCTCTCTCTGACTGTGGCAACCAAGGCTGGTGCATGCCGAGCTAACTCTGAAACGGACTGCATACTCCAACATAGTCATAGCACCCTGGCGCAACTGCTCGAACTCCGCACGTCAAGTATCCCTGAGGCTCTGAGGGACATACTCTCGCAGAAACATCTCTGAAAACTAAGTCCAAGTGAGTGAGGCTACCTCGTCCAAACTACTCATCTCATAGGCCCGCCACCACTGATATGCCGCTCCCCTCAGCTGGAAAGTGGTGAAAGAAACCCCACTGGTCTCCAAAATGCCCATAGTACGAAGAATACGATGCCACTCCTCAAAAAACCCCAGAGCGTCATCTGAATCTAGTCCGCTGAAAATAGGTGGGTGGTACTTCTTGTACCTCTCAAGTTTGCGCTGCTCTGCCTAAGAAGCAGCTACCCTGGTCCCATGCTGTACCGGAGCCACTAGGGGCATAGGAATATACTCCGGGGACTGATCAACCTGGCCCCTTTGCTTAGGAAGGCGGGTTGCGGGAGTTTGTGCCCCTCCCCCGGCCTGAGATGTGGATGGAGCTATCGAGAGTAGCCCCACCTGAGTCTGAGTGCTGAAGATTCTCATGAACTGAGCCAAAGTCTCCCGGAGGGATGGAGAAACAATAGGGACCTCCTGTGCCGGCTCTCCAGCTAGAGATGCTGTAGGCTCCTCTGTCGCTGCTCTCGTTGGTGCTCGGGCTGCACCGCGTGCTCGTCCTCTACCCCTCCCCTACCTCTAGCGGCTTTGGCTGGGGGCTGGGGTGCCTAGTCGTCGGTCCATCCAGTACGGGTCCTCACCATCTGTGAGAAAGAATAGAATAGAGTTTTAGAGTTTTTGATGTCAATAACTCATACGACAAGGAAAATCAAAGAAATATGATTGTTCTTAACAGTTACATAGCCTCCTGAAGATAGATACAGACGTCTTCGCATCGATCCGCGAAACTCTAATAAGCCGTCTTGTGACTTGTGACTCCTATGAACCTAGACGCTCTGATACCAACTTGTCACGACCCGATCACCCTGCGAAGGTGTCGTGATGGCACCTAGTCTCTACGACTAGGTAAGCCTACTATAAGGGGGAAACTGAAATAAAACACAAGAAATAACAGGGGATAAGGGCAATGATATAAATAACATACTGGCCGCTCGGCTCATACAAATTATAACTCTTCAAGACCCGAAATGTCACAAACAGTCACAAGCTTCTAACACTACTGTAGCTCTGACAAAAACACTGGAAAGTACATAAGAAAATCTTTACAAGCTAGAATGGAAGGGGACTTGGAGGATTGTGCGGACGCGACATAAATACCTTGCGGTCTCCTGGAATCAGCAACAACGACTAACCACGAGGTTGATAGCTCGTACCTGGATCTGCACACGAAAAACATGTGCAGGAAAGGGCATGAATACACCACATTTGGTACCCAGTAAGTGCCAAGCCTAACCCCAGTCAAGTAGTGGTGAGCTGAGGTGAAGGCTCTACTGGATTTCTATATAAATCAATTTAAAACAGTACAAAGAAAGGTAATGTATACAGTAAGCAATTTAAGAAAAACAATATAAGTTCTACAGTAAAGAGAGTCCTAGGCTCGACACAATATATATCACAAGGTGGAATCTTCCGGGATACCGTCCCGTAGTTCCAAATGATTATGCAGTACAAGGGGATCTCCCAGAATACGTCCGTAGTCCCAAAATAAATATACAGTACAGGGGGATCTCGCGGAATACGTCCGTAGTCCCAAAGTAAATATGCAAGTACATGGGGATCTCCCGAAATATGTACGTAGTCCCAATTTAAATATGCAGTACAGGGGGATCTCCCGGAATACGTCCGTAGTCCCAAAGTAAATATGCAGTATGGGGGATCCCTCGGAATACATCCGTAGTCCCAATTTCAATATGCTATGCAAGATGAATGACAAGCATAACATCGAGCTTACACAGTTTATACTAATCATAGATTAGGCAAATAAGGGCTTAACTAAGCATGGCGCACAGAAATCAAGTAGGCAATTAAGCACGCAAGCATGCTTTCCTAATCAAAACTAAACAATCTATCATATAAGAGCAAGTTCATAGAAGAGAAGAACAATATATGTTTTAGTAAGGGAAAAATGAGATTTTTGAAATAACGTCCAGTGTACGTACTCGTCATCTCACGTACACGGCGCCCACACAGCATTTAGCATAAATATCCTAAGGGGGAAGTCCCCAACACAAGGTTAGGCAAGCCACTTACCTCGACTGCTCAATTCAACCCGGAATCACGCTTTTGCCACGAGTACCAAACTCCGAATGGCCCGAATCTATTCAAATAAGTTTCATAATGTGAATATCACTACAAGCAACTAGTTTAATAAACAAAATTGAAGCTAAAGCGCTAAGTTAGGTAAATCGCCGAAAAAGTCCCCCGAGCCCACGTCTCAGAATCGGGTAAAAGTTACAAATTCCGGACACCCGTTCACTCACCAGCATAACCATACAAAAATTACTCGAATTGGATCCCAATATCTCGATCAAAACTCAAAAACTCGGTCTAAGAACTTTATCCAAAATTTCCCACATTTTCACCCCAAATTTTGAAATTAAAGGATGAATTTAAGCATAGATTCGTGGAAATTAGTCAAAACCGAGTAGGAATTACTTACTCAATTTTCCCAGGTGAGAATCCCTCCAAGAATCACCTAATCCCGAGCTCTCAAGTCCAAATTGTGAAAAATGACTTTAACCCTCGATTTTTTGAACATTTTTATTCTGCCCAGATTTTCCTTAATCGCGATCGCGAAGAACAAATTTCGCGCCTCAAGATTTTACGCTACGCGAACACGTAAACACTCGCGTGAACGCGATGAACCACTCCTCAGACCCTACACAAACGTGACTGGGCTCACCCGACTGCGAAGAGAAAAAGCTCAACTTCCACTGCTGCCTCACTCCTTCTATGCGAATGCGGCCTAGCCCACGCGAATGCGATGACCAAGCTACCTACACTATGAAATCGCGTCCCATTTTTTGCGATTGTGATGCATAAAATCTGACTGGCCTACATCTTACTCTACGCGATCGCATACTCCCTCTCGCGATCGCGATGATTAAAAACTAGCTGCACTCACACTAGCAAAACAACAATCACCACAAGTCCAAAAATGACCTGTTGAGCATCTGAAACACCCCCAAGGCCCCCGGGACCTCAACCAAACCTATCAACCAGTCCTAATACCTCATTCAAACTTATTCGATCCTTCAAAACACATCACATAACACTAAAAATCACAAATTATACATGGATTCAACCTTAAAAACTTATAAATTTTCCAAAATCCACAACGATGCCGAAACACGTCAAAACTAGTCCGAATGACCTCAAATTTGACACACAGGTCACAAATGACACTACAAACCTACAACCAATTTCAAAATCCCATTCCGAGCCTGATATCAAAATTTCACCGATCGACCGAAATCATCGAAATTCTAACTTTCGCCAATTCAAGCCTAACTCTACTACAGACCTCGAAACCATATTCCAGATGCGTTCCCAACCCTGAAATCACTCAACGGAGCTAACAGAGTTGACGGAATTCCATTCCGGACCCGTCTTCACCCAGTTCCAACCATGGTCCGATTTCTAAGGCTTAAACTCAAAATTAGGGACAAAGTGTCCCAAAACTCTCCGAATTTCATCGCTAATAACTATGGCAAGTCTCAAAAGCAGAAACAAACGTGGGGAAAACAGTTATTAGGGAATCGGGGCTCTAACTCTCAAAACGACTGGCAGGGTCGTTACAATGGCACATAGAATTAGGTTCCTAGTGCGTCAAAGTTCCCAAGGGCCTAAGGGACTCCGGGCAATGCTCAGACCAGGACCAAACTTAAAGAAACAGTTCATAAAAGATTGGAAGACCAGTCCCAATGTGTCAGAGTTCAGAGGAGTCTCAAGGACCCTAGGCAGTGCTCACACTAGGGTCGGTAGGAACCTAGATAACTAAGAGTAGAAGTTTGGAAACCAGTACATAGGGGGTAAGGGGGACAATTTGGAAAACAGTTATGGTTTTCAAAAGCAAACAGATTCATATTACATGGTTGCAAACAAAGTTGTACCAGAAAACAAATAGAATCCATATTCAGCAAATAGTCTAAGCAGATTGGTATTTATTCAAACTAGATATTCGTACCGGTATTTAAAGTAGTCACAAAAGAGCAAGGATACTTGAACTAACAAACATAATTAGTCACAGATTACATGCTTTGCAGAACAGGGAACATACAATTGATTATACATGGTTTCACGTTATTGGAGATAACCTAGTTAGCATTATCACTAAGTGAAATCATATGGGAATATAGCAAACATAAACATGCTGAGGTTTTGAAATAAACTAACCAAATAAGCACATAGAACATAAATAAGATGACAAGAGTTAAAGCATGCCGGTTAAGAAGAAAGCAAACAGGAATGTAACAACGATTTGAATCTAGAGAGTTTAGCCTTGGCTTTCAGCCGGCCAGACAGTGCAGCAAATCAGAATAATAGAAAGAGAGAACTTGAGTTTTTTGAGAGAACAAAAAGCTTAAGAGGTTCAGTGAGGAGGTTGTAAAACGTGTGTGTGTGTGTCTGAGTGTCAGTGTGTGTCTTTTTCAATCAGAACAAAGAGAGGGTTTAAATAGCACACTATAGAGTAAGACAAATAAGGTATCAAAATCAATTGCACACAAATAAAGTATGAATATCAGTTAAATCAGTCAATTAAGGTTAACATGAATCAATTAACAGGCAGAATCAAGTAAGTATCACTTAATTTAAGGAAGATCTCACACAAAATCAATCAGTTTCTAAGAATGAAGTTAAATAAAGTAAGAACTGATTCCATAATCAATTAGAAGTTAGAGAACCAAATCAGCCAGCAATACGGGTACATAAATAAGGTAAGAACAAGTATGAATTTAATAAGGGAATACAAGTACTAAATTCAAACCCTAATTTAGGCAAATAAATCACTTTACACTTTAATTGACAGAACTAAGGTAAACGGGTAAAGCAATATAATAAATAGTCGAATAATTGAAACCCTAAGACATATCAAAGACATGGAAATGAAACTCAAGTAAAATCAGTCTAAAAATTAAAGAAGAAAATCAGAGTTGAAAATATTAAACGTTTAGACATTCTTTGCAGAAACCCATCAGAAATTGAAACCCTAACTTTTAGGGTAAAATAAAACCGGTTAACAATAAATAGCCAAAACAGAAAACTTTAAGGAAAAATATCAAACAAACTCAAAATCGCTTCAGATCTAAGGAGATCTAAATGGATTCAACAAGAAATAGCTAGGTTCATGAAAATAAACAGAGGTGAATCACAATCTGGTTTGAACCAGAGATTTGAAACCACAAAAACACGAAAATACTAGTACTCACAGATATCGGAGTGAACATAGACGAATTAATCGAGAAATGAGAGACCTTGAATAAAATCTGGTTCGAATCCCTTGAGATTATCCTCAAGTAACATGACAATCATACAACTAGTAGAGAGTTGAGGCTGGATAAGGCATGAAATTGAAATAAGACCCCATGAATTGAGGGGGATATCAGTGACGGCGGGATAGGGTTATAAGAGGGAGGAGGGGGGGGGAGATAGAGAGGAGAGAAGAGAAGGGATGGAAGGGCGGCGGGTTGGGGGAAAATGAGGGTATGGTTTAGGTTTGGGTGTAGTTAAAAATGGAAGGTTGATCTTGGACCATTGATTTTCTGAGATCAACGACCAGGATTAAATTATGCTGGAGCGGGTTATTGTGATTTATGACTTGGAGGGACTGGTGGTTCGGGATTCAGAAGTGTTCAGAGTGCTATTGGGACATTTGGTTCCTTCAGGTTGGCCTTTAAGGCCAAGTTTGACTTCGGTCAACATTTTTAGTAAACGACCTTGGAATCGATTTTCGACGGTTCCGTAGCTTCGTATGATGATTTCAGACTTGGGCGTATGTTCGGAATGGGTTTTGGATGACCCCGGAGCGTTTTGACCCAATATTGAAATAAGAGTTCCTTAAGTCCATATTGTGGTTTGGGGCGTGTTTTTGTGTTATCGAGGTCCGAATGGAATTCTGAGATCGAAAATAGTTCCGTTATGTCATTTATGACTTGCCTGCAAAATTTGGTGTTATTCCAAGTAGTATAGGTCAGTTCGGCGCATTGTTAGTGAAGTCAAGAAAACTTAAAGTTCCTATGTTTGGTTCTAGGGGTTTTGAGGTGTGATTTTGAGTTTTAGCATTGTTTCGGTTGTTCCGAAGGCTCGAGCGAGTCCTTATTATGATTTGGGACATGTTGGTATGTTTGGACAGGGGCTCGGGTGGGCCCAAGTTCCTCTCGGGCACCAAACGAGGCCAAAAACCAGCTGAATCAGTTGCTGGTGCACCTAATCTGGTGTGACCGCAGGTGCGGTTGCCCAGTCGCAGGTGCGAGACCGCTCCTGTGGACCAGGCCTCACAGGTGCGACCCCCAGGTGGTTGCCTAGTTCTCGCAGGTGCGGGATCCTTTCCCGCAGGTGCGGAGCCGCAGGAGCAGACTCCAGGCCGCAGGTGCGAGCCCAGGCCCTTGTCCCATTTTCTGCAGGTGCGAGCTATTGCTCGCAGATGCGAGACCGCAGGTGTGGTCGTCGAGTCGCAGGTGCGGAAACCCCTATAGGCAGAAAGGTCTTTAAGTGCGGTATGATCTCGTTCCCACTCCATTTTCTTCCACCATAGGCGATTGTGAGAGCTTGGAAAAGAGCTCCACGACCCAGCCGCTATGAGGTAAGTAAATTCTATCCTAAAGTTAGTTAATGCATGAATTCCTAGCTTAGTTGACTACCTAATTAGTGAAAAATTAAGGATTTGGGTAGTAACCTAGGGCCTTCGAAAATTTAGAAAATTACCCATGCATTGGCTATGAATTCATAAAAAACTCATATGTTAATGATCCCTAGGTTATGGGTGAGTGTTTCCTTCAAGAATATTCGAAATCCGAGCACGCGGGCCCGGGGTTGGATTTTGGGATTTCTTCAAGAATGATGAGTTTGACTAAATAATAGGAGAATTTCACTTTGAGTATAATTTGATATATTTACGTAACATTTGGTTAGCTTCTAGTCCTTTGGGTGACGAGTTCGGAGTTTCGGGCGCATTATTGACCCGGGGAGTAGGTGTGACGCGAGGTGGGTCTCCTTTCTAACCTCGTAAGAGGGAATTGTCCCCGTAGGTGTTTAACTGCTATATGTGATAATTGTGGGGGCTACGTACGTACAAAGTGATGCGAGTCCGTACGTAGCGACTATTATTATTATGTCCGGGTAGTTAGGCCCACATCATGCCTTGTGTCTTACTTGATATGAACTATATGCTTAATAAATTAAATGTTACATGCGGCTTATTTTCCTGAGATCATGGAATTTGAGAAAATTTGTAAGGAATTGTTTACTGAAAAGTAATTTAAAAAGGAATAGTGTGTGTGCATGTGTCCGCTTCGTAATTTACATTCTGTGAGCGGAGTGTGATTTCCCCCACTCTTATGGGAATGGGAAGTACGCCACGGCAGATTGGAAGATGCACTTTTGGTTCGGGCCGTTCGATCCTCGATAGTGCATAGAGAGGATTACTTTATGGCAAAGATGCACTTTTGGTTCGGGTCGTTCGATCCTAGGCAGCGCATAGATGTGAGTACTTTATGGAAAGGGGCACTTATGGTTCGGGCTGTTCGACCCTTGGCAGTGCACGGACACGACTATCTTATGACTCCGGCCGGTTGTCCTTACCCTGTATGCACATGATTTATTTGTTACTAAATTCATGGACATTGATTTGACAGATACTTGGGGGAAGGTGAAGTAGTAATTGTTTATTTATTTCCAGTACTTCCTTGGATTTCAGTGCCTTATATATATTTTCTGCTTCACTGCCTTTACATGCCTACCGTTTTCATCATATTCTGTTAAATTATATTGTTGGACCTTAGTGAGTGTCATGTCGGCCTCTCGTCACTACCTCTTCGAGGTTATGCGGGATACTCACTGGGTATGTGTATATTTATGTACTCATGCTACGCTTCTGTACTTAATTGTACAGGTTCTGAGGCTGGTGCATCTGGTTGTCAGACCGAAGCTTGATTCTAATTATAGACGGACATGACTTGACAGTGAGCTGCTTTCTCCTGGCGATCTCCGGAAGCACCATGGTTTTTTTTTGCTTATTTCCCGTCTATTTCTTTCAGATAGTAGGACTGTATATTGTATCTTTTGTATATTCTGTTAGTATGCCCGTACGACTTCTGACACTAGTTCCTGGCACACACGTGATTGTTATTATGGATTACGGGTCTGTATATATATATTGGCCCACGCCTCCTCATGACTGCTTTTGATTAAAAACTGGCTAATTATCCTTGTCGATTTATGTTTCAAGTTTTAAAAACTTAGTATATGTTGAAATGTTTAATCTAATAAGAAAGAACACTTAGTAAATTGAGTGTTGGCTTGCCTGAACCCGCCGTTGGGTGCCATCATGACCTAAGTTAGGATTTTAGGTCGTGACAACATGGTATCAGAGCACTAGGTTCACGTAAGTCTCACGAGTCACAGGCGAACCAAGTAGAGTCTTGCGGATCGGTACTGAGACGTCTGTACTTATCTTCAGGAGGCTATGGGGTGTTTGGGAAACCTATCTTTGTTCTTATTCTATCGTGCAGTCGATGATTTACTAAACCCATTCTTCTATTCTCTCACAGATGGTGAGGACGCGTGCATCTGATGTTCTAGACCCGGGAAGGGCCGCTACCCCCATTGTCCGAGGCTGTGGCAGAGGCCGGGGGAGGGCACCGGCCCGAGGTAGGGGACGAGGGTATCCCAGAGCTATTCCGGTTCCACCACTAGAGGACCCTATCATTGAGGAGAAGGACGAGGTGCCTCTAGCAGATCCTTCTCCTGTAGACTTCATGACGGCGCCAGGCTTCCAGGCGGTCATGGGCCGTATGATGAGATTTATGGACACCATGTCCCAGGCTGGTTATTTCCAGTAGATCCTACCACTTCTCAGGCAGGAGGGGGAGTTGAGACCCCTACTGCCCAGGATGCAGGCCAAACAGCAACATTACATCATACCCCGGGGACACTGCCCATGGGTGGGGTCCAGCCTGTTGCAGCAGCACCTGAGCCCAGACCAGCTACAGACGGTAATCTGCAGAAGTTATTGGATAGATGTACTCGATTGCACCCTCCTCTTTGGGGGTGAGCGAGGCGAGGATGCCCTAGATTTTGTGGATAGGTGCAGGGACAGACTGCACAACATGAGGATACTAGAGTCCCATGGAGTGGATTTCACTACCTTCCAGTTGGAGGGCATAGCTCGTAGGTGGTGGCAGTCCTATATTCTCAGCAGGCCAGCAGATTCTCCTCCTGTCACTTGGGAGCAGTTCACGCAGATGTTTCTGGATGGATATATCCCACCCTCTGAGAGGGAAGATCTGCGGTATCAGTTTGAGCGGCTGGAGCAGGGACAGATGTCAGTGACAGATTATGAGGAAAAATTTTCAGAGTTGTCTCGCCATGCACTCATGATACTACCTACTGATGCAGAGAGGATGCGGAGATTTGTGGCTGGGTTTCATCCAGGTATTAGGGCCACCATGGACCGAAAGGTGGATATAGGTACTCCTTATCAGCTCGTGGTAGAGATTTCTCATAGAATCGAGGGGTATCGGTCGAGGAGCAGGGAGCAGGGGAAACAGGACAAGAGGGCTAGATTCTCCGGAGATTTCAGAGGTGCCCCAGCTAGGGGCAGAGGTCAGTTTAGCAGTGGTCAGCCCAGCATGCCTTTATATTCAGAACCTCCACCACCTCCCCGAGGTGTTCCAGCCAGGCCTCATTTCAGCGCCATGCCAGAGCGTTCCTACCGTCCTCCAGCCATTCAGAGTTCACCCAGTGGTTATCCCAGTCATCCGAGATCCCCCGACCCTACTTCCGTGCTATGCTAGAGGGCTCACATCGCCTTCTGGCTATTCAGGGTTC
Organism: Nicotiana paniculata; assembly: GCA_005239505.1. Lineage (NCBI taxonomy): Eukaryota > Viridiplantae > Streptophyta > Magnoliopsida > Solanales > Solanaceae > Nicotiana > Nicotiana paniculata. The sequence continues at coordinate 30,977 of ML307709.1, read as the reverse complement.
TTATTCGAGGCAGCAGGCTATGGTACCTGGGGGTTGTTAGGAGTGCGGAGAGCCAGGCCATATGAGGAGGCATTGTCCCACGTTTCGGGGCAAGGCCGTGCAACAGGGTTATCAGCCGATGGGTCTAGTACCAGCAGTCCGGCCACCTAGAGGTGGAGGACAGGTCGACAGGAGTCGTCCTAGAGGTGGAGGCCAGTCAGGGGGAGATCAGGCAGCTCCTGTTCACCCTGGTGGACCTCAGTATTCCGGTACTCCAGCCAGATTCTATGTCATTCCGGCCAGATCAGATGCAGTGGCCTCAGACGCCGTGATCACATGTATTATCTCAGTATTATATGACCCAGGATCCACCTATTCATATGTTTCAGCATTATTTGCTCATTTTCTGGATGCTCCTCGCGAGTCCTTGGGTTCTCCTATATATGTGTCCACTCCTATAGGTGATTCTGTGGTGGTAAACCGGATCTATCGGTCTTGTGTGATCACCTTCTGTGGGTTCGAGATCAGAGCGGACCTTTTATTTCTCGACGTGGTTGATTTGAGGTTATTCTAGGTATGGATTGTCTATCTCCTTATCATGCCGTGCTAGATTTCCATGCAAAAATAGTTACTTTAGTCATGCCCGAGTTGCCTAGGATGGAGTGGAGAGGTTCCTCAGTTAGTGCAGCCAGCCGGGTTATTTCATTCATGAAGGCTCGACATATGGTCGAGAAGGTTTGTCTGGCCTATCTTGCTTATGTGCGGGACACCACCGCCGAGTCTCCGACGATTGATTCAGTGCCAGTGGTTTTAGAGTTTGCTGATGTATTTCCTTCAGACCTTCCAGGCATGCCTCCGGACCGTGATATTGATTTCTGCATTGATTTAGCTCCAGACACCCATCCTATATGTATTCCTCCGTACCGTATGGCTCCGAAGGAGTTGAAGGAGCAACTTAAGGAGTTGTTAGCTAAGGGGTTCATCAGACCGTGTGTATCGCCATGGGGTGCTCCATTTCTTATTCGTGAAAAAGAAGGATGGGTCCATGCGGATGTGTATTGATTACCGCCAGTTGAACAAGGTCACCACTAAGAACAAGTATCCTTTGCCGCACATCGATGATTTGTTTGACCAGTTGCAGGGTGCTCGGGTGTTTTCTAAGATTGATTTGAGATTTGGATATCATCAGTTGAATATTCGGGCCTCAGATGTTCCGAAGACTGCTTTTCGTACGAACTATGGCCACTATGAGTTCCTGGTGATGTCCTTTGGCTTGACTAATACCCCAGAACCATTCATGGACTTAATGAATAGGGTGTTCAGGCCGTATATTGATTCCTTTGTTATTGTCTTTATTGATGACATCTTGATTTACTCACGTAGCCTGGGGGAGCACAAGCATCATTTGAGAGTTGTGCTCCAGACCTTGCGGGAACAGAAGCTATATGCTAAGTTCTCCATGTGTGAGTTCTAGTTGGATTCCGTAGCATTCCTGGGGCATGTGGTATCCGGAAAGGGTATCAAGGTTGATACTCAGAAGATCGAGGCAGTTCAGAGTGGGTCGCGTCCTACTTCAGCTACAGAGATTAGGAGCTTTTTGGTCCTAGCAGGATATTATTGCCGATTTATGGAGGGGTTCTCTTCTATTGCAGCTCCATTGACCAGATTGACTCAGAAGAATGTCCCATTTCGATGGTCTGACAAGTGTGAGGCGAGCTTTCAGAAGGTCAAGGCGGCATTGACTTCAACACCAGTTCTGGTATTGCCTTCCGGTTCTGGGATGTACATAGTATATTGCGACGCTTCACGCGTTGGCTTGGGGTGTGTGTTGATGCAGGAAGGGAGAGTTAGTGCTTATGCTTCACGCCAGCTGAAGGTTCATGAGAAGAATTACCCTGTGCACGATTTAGAGTTGGCGGCGATTGTTCATGCTCTTAAGATTTGGAGGCACTACTTGTATGGGGTGTCCTGTGAGGTTTATACAGACCATCGCAGCTTGCAGCACTTGTTCAAGCAGAGAGATCTTAACCTGAGGCAGCACAAATGGCTTGAGTTGTTGAAGGATTATGATATCACCATTCTTTATCATCCGGGCAAGGCAAATATGGTAGAAGATGATTTTAGCAGGAAGGCGAAGAGTATGGGTAGCTTGACTTATATTGCAGCAGAGGAGAGACCTCTAGCCTTGGACATTCAGTCCTTGGTCAATCGTCTGGTGAGACTAGACCTTTCAGAGACTCGTCGAGTTTTAGCACATATGGTTGCTCAGTCTTCATTATTTGGGGAGATTAAGGCCGGACAGTTCGATGATCCATGCTTAGCAGAGCTTCGGGAGATAGTGGTACGGGGTGGTGCCAAGGAGGTTTCCATTGGCGAGGATGGTGTTCTGAGACTTCAGGGCCATTTATGTCTTCCTAACGTTGATGGCCCGAGGGAGAGGATTCTAGAGGAGGCACACAGTTCTCGATATTCTGTTCATCCTGGTTCTACGAATATGTATCGTGATTTGAATAAGCATTACTGGTGGAGGAGGATGAAGAGGGACATCGTGGAGTATGTGACTAGGTGTCTTAATTTCCAGCAGGTGAAGTATGAGCGCCAAAGGCCAGGAGGCCTACTTCAGCGGATGCCCATTCCTGAGTGGAAATGGGAGCGCATCACTACGGACTTCGGGGTTGGGTTGCCTCGGACTTTGCGGAAGGTTGACTCGGTTTGGGTCATTGTGGATAGATTGACCAAATCAACACATTTCATTCCTATAGCCACTACATATACTTCTGAGAGGTTGGCCCAGATATACATTCGGGAGATAGTCCGGTTGCACGGTGTGCCGGTGTCCATTATATCAAATCGAGGTCCTCAGTTCACCTCGCACTTCTGGAGAGCATTGCATAATGAGATGGGCACCCAGATAGATCTCAGCACAACATTTCTCCCTCAGACTGATGGCCAGTCAGCGCGTGCAGTTCAGATATTGGAGGACATGCTCAGGGCATGCGTGATTGACTTCGGGGGTCAGTGGGACCAGTTCTTACCTTTGGCCGACTTTGCTTACAATAATAGTTACCAGTCCAGCATCGAGATGGCCCCATTTGAGGCTTTGTATGGTCATCGATGTCGTTCCCCTATCAGGTGGTTTGAGCCTGGCGAGGCTAAGTTATATGGTACTGGCCTGGTGAGGGATGTTTTGGAGAGGGTGAAGTTGATTCACGAGAGGCTCCGCACGACACCGTCCATACAGAAGAGTTATGCGGATTAGAGGGCGCGTGATGTATCATTTATGGAGGAAGACAAGGTTCTGTTGAAGGTCTCACCGATGAAGGGTATTATGAGGTTTGGAAGAAGGGCAAGCTGAGCCCGAGGTTTATAAGTCCCTCCGAGATGTTGAGGCGAGTTGGGGAGGTTGCTTATGAGCTAGGATTACCTCCCAGTTTATCAGGAGTTCATCCGGACTTTCATGTATCCATGCTCCGGAGGTACCACGCCGACTACTCTCACGTGGTTAATTTCAGCACTATTCAGCTGGATGAGAGGTTGGGCTACGGGGAGGATCCAGTTGCCATTATTGATAACAATGGTCTCCAGTTGAGGTCCAAGAGAGTTTCTGCAGTGAAGGTCCAGTGGAAGGGCCAACCAATCGAGGAAGCGACCTGGGAGTCCGAGAAGGACATGCAGAGCAGATATCCGCACTTATTCAGCACTTCAGGTATGACTCTAGACCGATAAAGGCTTGTTTCAGAGGTGGAGAATGTAATGACCCGACCGGTCGTTTTGTGTTGTCAGATCTCGTTCCCCTAAATGAGACTTCCCATAACGGCTTATTGTGATTTATGACTTGCGGGGACTGGTGGTTCGGGATTCGAAAGTGTTTAGAGTGCTATTGGGACATTTGGTTCCTTTAGGTTGGCCTTTAAGGAAAAGTTTTACTTCGGCCAAAATTTTTAGTAAATGACCTCAGAATCGAGTTTTGACAATTCCGGTAGCTTCGTATGATGATTTGGACTTGGGCGTATGTTCGGAATGGGTTTTGGATGACCCGACAGTGTTTCGGCGCCCAATATTGAAATAAGAGTTCCTCAAGTCCATATTGTGGTTTGGGGTGTGTTTTTGTGTTATTGAGGTCCGAACGGAATTTCGATATCGGGAATAGTTCCATTATGTCATTTATGACTTTCCTGAAAAATTTGGTGTCATTCCGAGTAGTATAGGTCGGTTCGGCGCATTGTTAGTGAAGTCAAGAAAACTCAAAGTTCCTAAGTTTTGTTCTAGGGGTTTTGAGGTGTGATTTTGAGTTTTAGCGTTGTTGCGGGTGTTTCGAAGGCTTGAGTGAGTCTGTATTATGATTTGGGACTTGTTGGTATGTTTGGAAGGGGGCTCGGGTGGGCCCAGGTGCCTCTCGGGCACTAAACGAGGCCAAAAACCAGCTGAAGCAGTTGCTGGTGCACCTGATCTGGTGTGACCGCAGGTGCGATTTCCCAGTCGCAGGTGCGAGACCGCTCCTATGGTCCAGGCCTCGCAGGTGCGACCCCCAGGTGGTTGCCCAGTTCTCGCAGGTGCGGTCTCCTTTCCCGAAGGTGCGGAGCCGCAGAAGAGGACTCTAGGCCGCAGGTGCGAGCCCAGGACCTTGTCCCATTTTCTGTAGGTGCGAGCTATTGCTCGCAGATGCGAGACCGCAGGTGCGGTCTTCGAGTCACAGGTGCGGAAAACCTTGGAGGCAGAAAGGTCTTTAAGTGCGGGATGATCTCATTCCCACTCCGTGTTCTTCCACCATAGGTGATTGTGAGAGCTTGGAAAAGAGCCCCACGACCCAACCACTATGAGGTAAGTAAATTCTATCCTAAAGTTAGTTAATGCATGAATTCCTAGCTTAGTTAACTACCTAATTAGTGAAAAAATAGGATTTGGGTAGTAACCTAGGGCCTTCGAAAATTTAGAAAATTACCCGTGCATTGGCTATGAACTCATACGAAAATCATATATTAATGATCCTTAGGTTATGGGTGAGTGTTTCCTTCAAGAATTTTCGAAATCCGAGCATGCGGGCCCGAGGTTAGATTTTGGGATTTCTTCAAGAATGATGAATTTGACTAAATAATAGGAGAATTTCATGCTTTGAGTATAATTTGATATATTTACGTAACGTTTGGTTAGCTTCGAGTCCTTTGGGTGACGAGTTCGGAGTTTCGGGCGCATCCTTGACCCCGGGAGTAGGTGCGATGCGAGATGAGTCTCCTATCTAAGCTCGTAAGAGGGAATTGTCCTCACAGGTGTTTTAAACGCCATATGTGATAATTGTGGGGGCTACGTACATACAAAGTGACGAGAGTCCGTACGTAGCGGCTATTATTATTATGTCCGGGCAGTTAGGACCACATCATGCCTTGTGTCTTACTTGATATGAACTATATGCTTAATAAATTAAATGTTACATGCGGCTTATTTCCCTGAGATCATGGAATTTGAGAAAATTTGTAAGGAATTGTTTACTGAAAAGTAATTTAAAAAGGAATAGTGTTTGTGCATGTGACCGCTTCGCAATTTACATTCCGCGAGCAGAGTGTGATTTCCCCCACTCTTATGGGAACGAGCCGTACGCAACGGCGGATTGGAAGATGCACTTTTGGTTTGGTCCCTTCGATCCTCGGCAGTTCATTGAGAGGATTACTTTATGGCAAAAATGCACTTTTGGTTCGGGACGTTCGATCCTCGGCAGTGCATAGAGAGGATTATTTTATGGCAAAGATGCACTTTTGGTTCGGGCCGTTTGATCCTCGGCAGTGCATAAATGTGAGTACTTTATGGAAAGGTGCACTTATGGTTCGGGCCGTTCGACCCTCGGTAGTGCACAAAAACGACTATCTTATGACTCCGCCGATTGTCCTTACCCTGTATGCGCATGATTTATTTGTTACTAAATTCATGGACATTGATTTGACAGATACTTGGGGGAAGGTTAAGTAGTAATTGCTTATTTATTTCCAGTACTTCCTTGGATTTCAGTGCCTTATATATATTTGCTGCTTCACTGCCTTTACATGCCTACCGTTTTCATCATATTCTGTTAAATGATATTGTTAGACCTTAGTGAGTGTCATGCCGACTTCTCGTCACTACCTCTTCGAGGTTAGGTGGGATACTCACTGGGTACATATATATTTATGTACTCATGCTACGCTTCTGTACTTAATTGTACAGGTTCTGAGGCTTGTGCATCTGGTTGTCAGACCGGGAGTTGATTCTGATTATAGAAGGACCTGACTTGACGGTGAACTGCTTTCTCTTGGCAATCTCCGGCAGCACCATGGGGTTTCTTTTGATTATTTCCCGTCTATTTCTTTCAGACAGTAGGACTGTATATTGTATCTTTTGTATATTCTGCTAGTATGCCCGTAGGACTTGTGACACTAGTTCCTGGCACACACGTGATAGTTATTATGGATTACGGGTCTGTATATATATATTGTCTCACGCCTCCTCATGACTGCTTTTGATTAAAAACTGGCTAATTATCCTTGTCGATTTATGTTTCAAGTTTTAAAAACTGAGTATATGATGAAATGTTTAATCTAATAAGAAATAACCCTTAGTAAATTAAGTGTTGGCTTGCTTGACCCCGCCGTTGGGCGCGATCACGACCTAAGTTAGGATTTTGGGTCGTGACACTAAATTACACTTCCACATTCTTGATTGTTGTTTCTGCTTCTACTTTAAGCTATTGATTGCAATTGTAAAACTAGGAGACAATACTTTTGGTTTTGGTTGTTTTTCAATTGATAAAATATCTAGGGTTGTGACTTCCGCCTAGTAGGTTACCTAACGGATTTAGAGCTTTAGGGCATGTTTGGTTGATCGGGATACAATATAACAATCACACTTAATTACTCACTCTATACCTCTTGGTAGTTTGAGTGATTTTTCCCTATTTGGCTTTTTCAAGTCCAAATGGGTATTTCACAAAGCAAGTGATAAATGCCCTAGTTGGGTCTTACTATCTCTAGGTTCGACCCTTTAATTGGGGATATCAATTTCTTGAGTTCACCCCAATTCCTAGTTAGACAAGTTTTCCTAGACTTAGTCTCTCTTTCTGAAGTAGAAACTAAGTCAAACAGGGTTGAATCAATGTAATTCAAGCAAGAGCATGGCTAAACATCATATACCCAATTATAAATATGCATGATAATTGATTATGGAAAGAAAATATAATGTTTAGAAGCTAATGTAGTACAATATTACTCAATACAATAAAGAAAAATGGATCAGGTGCTCTACACTGATACAACTTAATCTAAAAATGACAAAAAAGTTCTACTTATGCTAAGCTGAAAATATCTGATAAAAATGCCCGTGCGGAGGTTGTGCAGCCGCACAATTCTGTATGCGGTCCACACTTTGATTTTGACTGGTCAACTGAGCTTTCTGCGGTCGCATAAAAATGGGATGCGTCCACACTTCATCTAATTGTGAGGACCGCACATTTCTGAGTGCGGCCTCACACTTGAATCTGGTTAGGACTTGGACCTTCTTATGCAGACGACCGCACTTTGGCTCTCGCAACTGTGCGGTCCGCATATCCTGAGATTGCCTAAAATAAACTCTCTAAATCTCCTCCTTTGTGGCCGCACAATAATTGTGCGGTCCGCATTCTCTGAAGGAAATCTAATAGTGCTCTTTGCGGCCGCACACAGTATTGTGCGGTCCGCACTGTAGACCTTTTTGCATTGTTTTGGTCCTTATCCAATTTTGACTCCTTTTTGAGTTGATTTTCACTTCTTTGGCTCATTTCCCAGTATTCATGCAAGAAAGCACATTTCATTAGTTCTTGGGAATACCTTTAAGTATTTTTGATTTAAACGCAAGTAAAAGAGAGAAAATAAGCGGTCAAAATCCCTACTTATAAGCCACATTCTCAACAGATGTCTCATAAGGCCCATCTTGAAGAAAATTCCATATGAACTATTGAAAGGTAAACGACCCAACATAAGCTATTTCCACACATTTGGAAGCAAATGTTTCATCCACAACAATGGTAAGGATAATCTTGCAAAATTTGATCCAAGAAGCGATGAAGGTATTTTTCTAGTTTATTCCATAAACAATAGATCTTTTAGATTCTATAATAAACACACTCTATCTGTAGAAGAATCAGTGCATGTGATATTTGATAAAAATAACACTACAGCCAAGAAAGGAATTATTGCAGGTGATGAAGATCAAAATCAAGAAACTCAGCCAAGCAAACCTTAATAGTCGACTAACAGGCTAGTCGATGTACCAGAGTCAACTAATGAGATTAGAAACAATTAACGAAAATCACAGAAGGAGTCGACTACTCATACGAGCGTAACGCGTCCAAATGAATGGAGGAGTGAACCAGAATATCTTCAAAAGTTCATCAAAGGAGACTCAAGTGATGAATGAAAACCAAGGGAGCCCTTAAGAAGAAGGCAAATATAGCATTAATCTCCCATATTGAACCAAAGACGACAGAAGAAGCTCTAAAAGAGTTAAGCTGGGTACAAGCAATATAGGAAGAACTGGATCAATTTGATAAAAACCAAGCGTGGAAACTACTGCCTAAGCCTGCAGACGCTACCGTAATTGGAACAAAATGGGTTTTCAGAAATAAGCTCAATAAGGATGGAAAGGTTTTAAGAAACAAAGCCAGATTAGTAACTCAAGGGACTCACAACAGGAAGGAGTCGACTACGATGAAACCTTTGCTCCAGTAGCTCGACTGGAGTCAGTACAAATTCTTCTTGCATACACATCTTTCAAAGGATTTAGATTTTTCCAGATGAATGTAAAAAGTGATTTCTTAAATGGCTTCATTGAAGAGGAATTTTACGTAAAACAACCTCCCGGATTTGATGACTCAAAGTTTCCTTATCATGTGTATAACTTGACCAAGGCATTGTATGAACTTAAACAAGCTCCACGAGAATGGTACGAAAGACTTAGCTCATTTCTACTTGATCATAGATTTATAAGAGGTAAAGTAGACACTACATTTATCAAAATATCATTAGAAGGTAATCTTATTATTCAATTTTAAGTTGATGATATTATTTTTGGTAGTGCTAACCCTCTTTTGTGCAAGGAATTTGCAAATCTTATGCAAAGTGAACTTGAAATGAGTATGATAGGAGAGCTCATGTTTTTCCTTGGACTTCAATCCAACAATCTAAAGAAGGAACCTTCATATGCTAGACGAAATATACAAAGGAGTTAATTTAAAAGTTCGGTATGAGCAGTGCTAAAGCTATTGGCACACCAATGAGCCCGTCAACAAATCTTGACAAAGATGAAAAGGGAAATCCTGTTGACGAAACCAAATATCACGGAATGATCGGTTCTTTCAGTCAGCTCCTAAGGAGTCACATCTGACTGCCGTAAAGAGAATTATTAGTTATCTCATCGGAACTATTTACTTCCGGACTATGGTATCCACGCTCTAACAATTTTAAATTAGAAGGTTTTTCAGATGCTGATCTAGCAGGTGATAAGGAATACAGAAAAATCACCAATGGGACATGTCAATTACTTGGAAAATTATTGATTCTTGGAATATTAAGAAACGGGGATCAGTTGCACTATCCACAATGGAGGCTGAATACATCGCAATTGGACAATGTTGTGCACATTTATTATGGATGTCTCATCAACTGGGTGACTATGAACTATTTTTTAAACCTATTTCAATATTTTGTGATAACTCTAGTGCTATATGTCTTTCAAAGAATCATGTGCATCATTCTAGAGCTAAGCATATAGACATCAAATATCATTTCATTAGAGATCATGTTTTAAAAAGAGATACAGAATTATCTTTTGTTGGCACTACTGATCAATTAGCAGGTATTTTCACTAAGCCCTTACTTGAAGATAGATTTTGTCTCTTAAAAGGTCTTCTTGGCATTATTTCTCTTGATCTTAAAAATTAGGACCTATTTAATATTTTTAAATTCTTGTATGCTTGATGCTTTAATTTTGTTTGTTTGTACTCATTAATGTAGCGCCTCTGATTTCCCTCTCTTTTCCCATCAGTCGCAGCTTTCAAGAAAGGAAAACCAATCATCATAACCTTTCACTGACACCCTTTCCTTTCATGTACTCAACCGTTAGAATTCTGCCTTTTTAATCTCTGATCCACTCTTCTCTATCTCCATCATTCCCATCACTCAGAAACCCTCTTTAGAAACCCATTAAACTCCTTCCCAACAGGTTCTCCCATGTCTAAACACCCCAAAACTCCTTCTGCCTCCACTAGAAAGAGTACTCGTTCCATAGGAAAACCCTTATCTCAACCTCCAGAACCAGTAGACCTGGGGTCTGACCACTCAGAAGGGTTTGCCTCTTCTCAGGCAGAATTCTCAGATCACTCTCACTTAGAAGAAGAAGCCCTAGGAAAAAGGCCCATGGAAGACCCCCATGAATCTCTTACCCCCAAGAAACCCAAAATAGACCTCTCAAGCTCTCTAGAGCCAGACCTCAATTTCTGGGATACCCCAAACAAGGGTTTCTTCATTGCCCTTAAAGGCAACCCCCATTGCTCATGGTAGAGTAGTCGACCTCGATGTCATGGAAGCCCTCAATTGTAAGGTAAAGGATCTTTTTGCTTCTCAAGGATGGTCAAAATTCCTCTATTTACCCCCTCCTAAAGTCTACGAACCCTTAGTAAGAATGTTTTATGCAAATCTTCGCTCTAGCAAGCCTGATAACTTGGAATCCCTAGTTTTAGGTAAATGCATTGTTCTTGATTGTGCCATGTTCGCTTCAATTTTCCAATGTAAGTGCTCTGGTTTTCCCATGCTTTTTAAGAATTCTTGGACTGATGACTTTGAAATTTCTTTTGATCAAGGAAAATGTTGTATTGCTGAGTGTACATCTGATTCCTACCTAACCAGTTAGGTCCTAGTGATGTTAGCTTTGTAACCCGAGTTTTAGCCCACATTGTTGCAACCACTCTTCTTCCTCGCACTGGATCATTCTCCACCTTCTCTCAACGAGATAATTTTCTTGTGTACTGTCTTGTGACCAAACTCAAGATTAAATTATCATCCTGGGTCATAAATTTCATGATAGAAAGTGCTAATGATCCCACCAGCTTTCCCTATGGTATGGCTATCACTAACATCTTAGAAGCCCACAACATCTCTATATCGGAATACCCCTTTATCTCTGTTTCAAAATCCTACAATTCTAGAGCGTTTGCTAGTATAGGTTATGCGTGTGTGAAGGGCTCTTGGGGTGAAGAAACAGCATGATGAAGTCAAGAATTTTCAACCTGATTCCAAGATCAAAGCCTCAGTTTCCCATCATAGTGCAGGTGATCTTGATCTCGTCGAGAAACTAACTGTCATTGATAACAAGCTGACCAACATCAAGGATCTTCTTGCCGCCACTCAGTCCACTGTTGGGACATCCACACAATCTCGAAGGAAACATGGTCAGATATTTCAAAGATTAGGGTCAAAATTCTCAAACTTGGAGAAAACGCAGTCAAAGCCTTCAAGGAAGTGCATGACAAGATTGATGGAGTCACTGTTTCATCCAATGCCAGCTTTGACTGTCTAAAGGAGGCGATCTGCAACACTTTTACTTATTTTTCGCGTCACTAACTGTGGAAATCTCACACGATTTTTTTTTTGTGTTTTGTTGTTTTGGACTAGATAACCAATCGACTGGATGATGTTTTTCTTCTTTTTGCTCTAACTCTGCATGTCTATGGTTCCAAATTTAGAATCTATAGTACTTGCCTAACCTGTAGTTAGCCTTACATTGCCTGCTTCAATATATGTTAATCCCCTCTTTGCTGATGTCAAAAAAAGGGGAGAAAGAATTATAACATTGCAGGTACATAAAGCACAATGCAGGAGTCGACTAAAGGAATGACCAAAGTATGAAGCATTCTTTGAGGAGGAGTCGGAAGCGCACTCATTGAGGGGGAGTCAACTACAAGAACTAAAGGGAAGTCAACTGTTGTTTATATATTATTATTGTCATCATCAAAAAGGGGGACATTGTTAAATATAAGTTTCAATGATGAAAAATAATATAATCACTTTTGATGTAGGGTCTCAAGGAATATACTAAAGGGATGCAAGGAGTAATACCAATCAGGCAGAGATCAAGGTAAACAATCAAGATCAGCAAAGCAAAAGGAAGATAAAAAATTAACGAAAGCAATCAATCAATCAGAGATTGACAGAAGCAATCAATCAAAGATTAATGGAAGCTAACAAGGAAAAGAATCAGCGATGAAAAAGGAAGTAACGACGAAGATCGGGAAAGAGTAATTAATCAGAAGTTGACAGAAGCTATTACTGGAAGGTCCCAAACCAGGGAAACGCAATCACTGAAAAATCAACAAAGCCAAAGATCAAGGGATCCAACAGATATGACTCAAGTACTAAAGAGATATTCCAGTGATGCAAAGCTCGTCAAGACCATATATCAAGGAAGATTAGCGGGAACTTAACCTTATTATTGGAAAGAATCAATCTATGATTCCTTTCAAGGATCAAATCTCTTGGGTTTGAAATCTCTCAAGATTCTTGAAGGCCTCATGGAAAGCATATATACGGACATTCCGGACATGGAAAAACATACTTTGATCGAACCATCTACAATCTTTTTGTTCTACTCCAAACAAGCATTATAGTTCTTTTAGATATGCTGTGTAACAAGTGAGAGAATAAAGAGAGATAATTACTGGTGAGGCATTGTATCAAGAAAATAAAAGAGACATAGAGACCAATCTGTTGGTGTAAAGCTACACCATTATTTCTGTACTCAAGAAACATCGATCACTTAAAGAGAACACCATCTCAACCCAAGGGGACTGGACTAGGATTCACATTGAATACGAACCAATATAAAAATTCTGGTGTCTTTAATTCCTGCATTTTTTTCTGCATTTACTATTGTTCTACTCTTATTTCTAGTCAACTAATTGGTAAACTAGTCAACTGCTGTTAAAAGTTCTAAAAATAAGCATTTCACCCCCCTCTTGTACTTTCAGTTCTGTAGGACTAGTTTCAAGTATGTCTTACTTTAAATCCTCCTGGTAAACCCCCATACATATGAACTCTTATTGAATCAGTTCTGTACCATGTTTGTCTTAAACCCATATCAATTGAAACCTCTTTGAGAGTTTTGTTCTATTCTTATTCATGTGCTTCTTTACATCCGGGATATCATGTTTAACATGTACAGTTTCTTAGCTACAACACCTAAGTATTTCCTTGTGTACACGTCTATGTTCGAAGTTGTTTGAGTAATTAACTTGCGTGGGTTGTTACTTGTGGCATTTGCTGTTGGTTAGTGGGTGAGCAAGACAATTGTACTCGCGTTTGGGCCTGGTTTGACGGGATATACGTGATGTTGGACCTGGGTACTGGATTCTGATTATCCTTGTGAGCTTGGGATTTGGGCCCGCTGTTAGTTCAAAGAGCAAGACTATTGGAGGCCCAGAAAGTCAGAGGAGTCCTTTGTGTTGGGCTTTTAACTGTCCTATTGGGCTTATGACTGTTGATTATACTTACATTATTTATTTGGCCTGTAATAATTTGTAATCAAAATAATGGGGAGATTAGTTAAAAAAGGGTATGGGGTACTCTAATACTTGCATGAAAGGGTAGAAAACATGCCTATAAGGTCTATGTGTTCTATTTGCCACATCTAGCATGCGCTATTTATTGCACACTAATAGGAACCACGTCTATAAGAATCACATATTTTACCTAACTTGTCTAATACTCGTACAATATCTCAATCATGTTAGTAATCGCTATACTTGATTTTATGTCTACCACTGTGCACTCTCATACATCATGTCTATAGGAATCAAACGCCTTGATTAATTATTAGATAGCATGCCTATAGGATTTGATAATACATGTCTTCAATAATTTGCTCATCTAAATATCTTGACCATAGGATTTTACTCTATTAATAAACTACTTATGTTATTCTTATTACACTGCCCCGCCTAGATGACATGTCTTTAGGGATAAAGTGCTATAAAACCAGGTTCAATTTTTATATCATTATAAATCTTTCCTATAGGATATTATCAGTCGTCTAGAAAGCATGTCTATAAATCAATGTCGCTAATTCCGAGCTTTCAAACAGTTTTACTGTCTCATTGTGTGAACAGTTCAGAGATCATGCCTATAAGAGCTTTTTTAACGCCCATAATCTGCGAATTCTTTAGTCAGAAACAACAATGCTGTTTGTATAACACTATATATCAGAATCACATAAAAACTATGCCTATAAGACATAACGACTCTAATGCGTCTAAATTCTAAAAGTTGTCTATTACTGAATCTTCCTGCGTGCAATTTGCTGTTTATGTGTGGAGGTTAACTTGAGCCTTTTCTTGCATTTATGTGTAGTCCTATATGTTTTGAACGCGCGTTAGTTTTATCATTTTTGAGCATCCTAAGTAGAGTCTAGAACCACCCAAATAGAGGTCCAAAGCCTCCTTGACCACAAGTATGGGACAGGTAGTGTACGCAGAGGGTACGATCTAGAATTGAATTAGAGCACCTTTAGGTAACAACTTCGACATAGTAATTGGGTAGCAGAAGATGATAGTCTGTGCCCGATGAATAATATGAGCAACTCCCCACCTTAAAGGAGTTGTGAAGTATTATTTATGTGGCACAGGGTGATCCTTTAGGCTAAAAAACTTAAGACCCCCTTTTTTCTTTATATACTCGTTATTTACACTTAGTCATCTAACATAGACCAAATGTAGTTGTATCCTTGTAACCATTAAAGATTTTTACCGACTCTCATGTGTTATGATAAAACACTTCGGGTTTTATATTTTCCTTTGTTTATGTTATCACCTAGACTAATCACATAATCAACATAGTTTAAAGTTCGGCCAGGACCCACAGTTGTGGACTTTGAAGAATGCCTAACACTTTCTCTTCGAAGTAACTTGAGACCTTACCCGATCTTTGGTGACACGGACTAGTCAAACCGAGTTATTTGCAAATAGGTGCCTTAATGCACCTTAAAAATCGTTAGGTGGTGACTCTTCTCTTTTAACACCTCCTTAAAAGAGTTGTCACACGTCGAAAACCGCTTTCGCGAGAAAACGAGGCGCGACATATACCATTGGAGGTAATGACCTATATACTCAATATTGGCCCGCTCTATAATCCGATCAAGCAAAAGAAGAAACATAGTCAAATAATTAAAGATAGAGTTACCAAACTTCAAAAGATCATTTTAGTCCGTAAAGTCAAATTATCCGGACTCATTAGCTAAACACCAACCCACTATTGCTTTCACAACTCCAAGGAGGAGTGTAACGATCCGACCGGTCGTTTTGAGAATTTAAGCTCCATTCGGTGGCATAAGGTCTTGAACAAATTCATATTATGTACATCGACCTGCGGGCATGGTTAGATTCAGTTATCAGATGATTCAGAGTCGAATTGGAAGAAGGATTTTAGTTTTGGAAGTTTAAGCGGTTAAATTTGACCGAAATTTGACTTTTTGTGTAAACGAATCCAGAATAAGTTTTGGATAATGCCAATAGGTTCATATGGTGATTTTGAACCTAGGCGTGCGTCCAGATTTGGAATTGGAGGTCTGTAGGGTAATTTGAGGCATTTCAGCAAAAGTTGAAGTTTGGAAAATGGAGAAGTTTGACCCACAATTGACTTTTATGATATCGGGAACGAAATGCGATTCCGAGAGTTGGAACAACTCCGTTATGTGAATTGGGACTTGTTTGCAAAGTTTGGCGTCATTCCGGGTTGAATTGATAGGTTTCGGCACGAGTTTTGGAAGTTGGAAGATTAAAAGTTCATAAGCTCGATTCAGGGTGCGATTCGTAGTTTCTTCGTGGTTTGATGTGATTAGAGACGTCGAGCGGGTCCGTGTTAGGGTATAGAACTTGTTTGAATGCTTGGACGGGGGCTCCGGGGGCTCCGGGTGTGTTTCGGACGAGTTACGGAGGAATTCCATGGTTTTGGGGAGGGCTGAGTTCTGGGGTAATCGCACCTACAGACCTTGGGAGCAGGTGCGATGGAGGAGGCGCATGTGCGGGTGGAAGTGGTCTGGGAAGTCTCCGCAGATGCGGAGAATTGGAGCGCACGTGCGGCACCGCATGAGCGGATCTTTGGGCGCAGAAGCGGAGTGGAGTGCAGTTGCGATTGTCCATGCGCACCTGCGGTTTCATATATGCGGCTAAGTTGGTCGCAGGTGCGGAAGTCCTGGCAGATTCATTTAAGCGAGGTTTGACCATTTTTCTTAACATTTTGAGTTTTGGACTTCAGATTTGGGAGCGATTTTTGGGGGTTTTCAAGCTAATCGAGTGGGTAAGTGTTCTTCACCTAGAATTAAATATAGTCCATGATTTTATCCTTGTTTTTGTCAATTAAATTGTGTTTTGAGTTGGGGAAGATGTTGGTTTTTGAAGAAAATTTCTAAAATGAAAAATCATGATTTGAGGGACGAAATGGTATCGGAATTTGGAAATTTTTGTATGGTTGAACTCATATTGGAATGGGTTTTCGGATTTTGTAAAAATTGTCAGGTTCCGAGGTGCGGGCCCAGGGGCCGAGTTTTTGGTAGATTTTTGGATTTTTGTTAAAGCTTTATAATTTATGATTCGAAATAGTTTCTTATGTGTTTTATTTATGTTTTGAAATCATTTTGGTTAATTTGAGCCGTCCAGAGGTCTTTTCACCAGAGAAGTTCAATTTTAGAGTATCAGTTTGTCGTCTTTGAGGTAAGTACCTTGCCTAATATTGTGTGGGGGAAACTACCCCTTAGGATTTGAGTCTTCTATTTTGATTGTAGTCCGTGTACTCGAGGTGACGAGTGCGTGTTCAGAGTTATTTGTTGAAAGTTGGTCCTTTAGGAATCTTAGGTCTTTATATTTACTGAGTATGAGTTTGTTTTTGACATGATTGAGTCCTAATTTCTAGTTTCATCTTTACTTCCCTAATTTTGAATTTCTTAATTTTTGATTCACTCTTATTGCCCATTTGACTCCAAATTGACTAAACTGAAGATTTCATTCCTTTTAGTATCATGCTATATATTCATAACTGCTTATCTCTATTTTTAATTTTCATCAGCTCCCTATAATTTTTTAGTCTTAATTAAAGTTATGGTTACCTTCCTGCTTCTTGTCCTTAAGCGAAATTGTTGAATATCCTCGTAACTGCTCAACCTTAAAAGAAGTTTAGATATTCTATACCTTAGTTGAATTTCCCTTATATGGATTTATCGGATTCGTGTTAGTTTTCTTGTTGTTGAACTGTGCATTTGGGTACGATTGTTACATGCTATTTTCTTCCTTGTTGACCTGTCCTTATTATGCCTAGTATTCTTTGTTGTGCTTATTCCTTGTGAACCAGCCTTGACTTTCCCTTGATCGAAGGTTATTGAGTTGATGAATTTACCGTATCTTGTATTATTGTCTTTATTGTTGTTGTACTTATTGTGGTTATTGTGATGCACGAGGTTTCTGCCGTGCGGTTGTTGATGTGGGATTTGCACGAGGTTTCTGTCGTGCCGTGTTTTCTATTGATATTTTACATGCGGCGTGACAAGGCGAGATATGTATATTTGGATTTGCGCATGTGGCCAGACAAGGTGGGAACATTGTTGTGCGCGTGTGGCGAGACAAGACAGGCATTCATTTCACTATTGCACACATGGCGAAACAAGGTGGGTTGTGTCAGGGGTTGTTTGTGATACTTGTGTTAACTTGGGGGCATTCTGTGTTTGTTGACATTGTGTAATGGTACACTTACTGTGTGATTTTATTCGTGTGGAAATTGTGAGAAAACAATGTACTTGTTTCCCCTTTTCTTTCCTTATGCTTATTGGCTATCGAATCATGTTAGGACACCTGCACAAGCATACACGCAGTTAAGCACTATTATCAGATTAAGGATTCTTTGTTGTTGTCTATTATAGATACTCTTGTTGTACTTACCATATGTGTGGGAATGACCCCAATTGGCACGTGAGTCGTCCGTGCAGTTATTACTTGAAATGAGGGCACAAGATGCCGATGTTAGGTTTCAGATACTGGGACCCATGAGTAGTGAATTGTCCGAGGTTCGGTACCTCGCGGAGATGACTAAGAACTTGATGTAAAAGTAGTTGAAATTTTTGAGTCATTACTTGTCCTTGTTGTATATTTACATTCCGGATTTAGTTGTGTTCCATTTACTCTTTCGTGTTATTTTTACGATTTTTTCGCTGTTACTTGTTATTCCTTTCCTTATTGAATTTACTATATCGTTAGCTATATGTTGAAGCCCTTATGTAAATATCATAATCCGTTGTCCTGTATTTATAATTGTTCTACTCTTACACCAGTGAGTGTCTTGACTAGTCCTCGTCACTACTTCACCGAGGTTAATCTTGATATTTACTGGGCACCGCTGTGGGGTGCTTATACTACACTTCTGCATATTTTTGTGAATATTCCAGGTTTTTGCGTAGTTGGCCGATCGATAGTTAGCAGCGCGGTGTTTATTGTGGAGACTCAAGGTAAAACCGCTACAACGTTCGCGGGTTTCAGAGTCACCATCGTATTTTTGTTCATGCACTGTTGTACGTATTTCTGAACAGTGGTATTTAGGAGTTATAGTGTAAACTTCTGTAAAGCTTATGACTTGTACTACTGGTTTTTGGGAATATGTTCATTGTATAAATAATTCTTTTCAAAAAATATTATATTTTATTTATTGTTGTTTCTATTCTATAAATGTTAGACTTACCTAGTCCTTAAGACTAGGTGCCATCATGATACCCAATATAGGGGAAATTTGGGCCGTGACAAGTTGGTATCAGAGCTCTAGGTTCATAGGTGCTACGAGTCATAAGTGAGTTTAGTAGAGTCTTGCGGATCGGTACGAAGACGTCTGTACTTATCTTCTAGAGGCTACGGAACTATTAGGATAAATTCACTTCCTTCGTTCCTATCATGCGAGTTTATTGATCTTGAAGCTTGAAAAATTTATCGTTCCATTCTCTCACAGATGGTGAGGACGCGAGCTGCAGATCCTGATGATGTTATCCCCGGAGAAGGTGTCTCTAGGGGCAGAGGCAGAGGCTGACGAGGGGCACGTTCCACAGCTAGAGCACCTACCAGAGCAACAGTTAGGGTGCCTCCAATAGTCCTAGTTAGGGGGCAGGTACCGAAGGGGCCTGCTATTACCCTTGGACTTCAGGAGACTTTAACACAGTTCTTGAGCATGTTTGGTACATTGACTCAGGCGGGGTTGATTCTGATTGCACCAGCTACCTCACAGACCGGAGGAGGAGTTCAGACTCCCATCGCCCACACTCTAGAGCAGCGAGATCATGTTGGTCAGGTTCCAGGTGTTAGGGAAGCACAACCTGTGGTCCAAGTTCCGCCCGTGGTTAGGGCAGCAGCATTTGAGGAAGAATAACTTAGACTTTAGAGGTACAAGAAGTACCACCCTCCTATGGGTATTGTGGAGACGAGCGGGGTTGCTTTTGTTACATTTTAGCTCAGGGGAACGGCTTATCAGTGGTGGCGATCATATGAGTTGGGTAGCCCGGCCGAGTCAGCTTCACTTACACGGGATCAGTTTTCAGAGATGTTCTTGAGAGAGTATGTACCTCATTCCCTCGGATATGCATGGCACGTGGAGTTTGAGCAACTGCACCAGGGCACTATGTCAGTATCAGAGTATGCCATCAGGTTCAGTGATTTAGCCAGACGTGCACTTACCTTGGTCGCTACAGTTAGAGAGCAAGTCTGTAGATTTATTGAGGGGCTCAGGCGTGATATTCGGTTCTGCATGACACGAGAGTTAGAGTCGAATGTTTCATTTCAGCAGGTGGTAGGGATTGCTCGCCGATTTAAGGGCATGTGGGATCGTGAGAGAGATGACAGGCGGTACTATGAGAGATGCAACATGCGTAGTTGGCCGATCGATAGTTAGCAGTGCGGTGTTTATTGTGGAGACTTAAGGTAAAACCGCTACAACGTTCGCGGGTTTCGGAGTCACCATCATGTTTTTGTTCATGCACTGTTGTACTTATTTCTGAACAGTGGTATTTAGGAGTTATAGTGTAAACTTCTGTAAAGCTTATGACTTGTACTACCGGTTTTTGGGAATATGTTCATTGTATAAATAATTCTTTTCAAAAAATATTATATTTTATTTATTGTTGTTTCTATTCTATAAATGTTAGACTTACCTAGTCCTTAAGACTAGGTGCCATCATGATACCCAATATAGGGGAAATTTGGGCCGTGACAAGTTGGTATCAGAGCTCTAGGTTCATAGGTGCTACGAGTCATAAGTGAGTTTAGTAGAGTCTTGCGGATCGGTACGAAGACGTATGTACTTATCTTCGAGAGGCTACGGAACTATTAGGATAAATTCACTTCCTTCGTTCCTATCATGCGAGTTTATTGATCTTGAAGCTTGAAAAATTTATCGTTCCATTCTCTCACATATGGTGAGGACGCGAGCTGCAGATCCTGATGATGTTATCCCCGGAGAAGGTGTCTCCAGGGGCAGAGGCAGAGGCTGACGAGGGGCACGTTCCACAGCTAGAGCACCTACCAGAGCAACAGTTAGGGTGCCTCCAATAGTCCTAGTTAGGGGGCAGGTACCGAAGGGGCCTGCTATTACCCTTGGACTTCAGGAGACTTTAACACAGTTCTTGAGCATGTTTGGTACATTGACTCAGGCGGGGTTGATTCTGATTGCACCAGCTACCTCACAGACCGGGGGAGGAGTTTAGACTCCCATCTCCCACACTCTAGAGCAGCGAGATCATGTTGGTCAGGTTCCAGGTGTCAGGGAAGCACAACCTGTTGTCCAAGTTCCGCCCGTGGTTAGGGCAGCAGCATTTGAGGAAGAATAACTTAGACTTTAGAGGTACAAGAAGTACCACCCTCCTATGGGTATTGTGGAGACGAGCGGGGTTGCTTTTGTTACATTTTAGCTCAGGGGAACGGCTTATCAGTGGTGGCGATCATATGAGTTGGGTAGCCCGGCCGAGTCAGCTTCACTTACACGGGATCAGTTTTCAGAGATGTTCTTGAGAGAGTATGTACCTCATTCCCTCGGATATGCATGGCACGTGGAGTTTGAGCAACTGCACCAGGGCACTATGTCAGTATCAGAGTATGCCATCAGGTTCAGTGATTTAGCCAGACGTGCACCTACCTTGGTCGCTACAGTTAGAGAGCAAGTCTGTAGATTTATTGAGGGGCTCATGCGTGATATTCAGTTCTGCATGACACGAGAGTTAGAGTCAGATGTTTCATTTCAGCAGGTGGTAGGGATTGCTCGCCGATTTAAGGGCATGTGGGATCGTGAGAGAGATGACAGGCGGTACTATGAGAGATGCAACATGCGGGGATATGAGAGAGAGGATAGGCGAGGCCAGGAGAGAGAGGGAAGAGAGTCGAGGAGGCCTCGTAGGATGGAGAGATCGGCCGGTCCGTATTTTGGAGGCAGGGTACGACATGGTAGAGGTTGTGTGGGCCAGTCAATGCAGTTTGTACTTCCGTCTTCGCACAGTGTTTCAGGTGCTCATGGGTCTCAGAGTACTCGTACTGCACAACTTCCACAGCCATATCAGCAGAGAGGTTGTTTTGAGTGTGGAGATATTAGCCATATGGTGAGAGATTGTCCCAGGCTCCGGGCAGATGTGTCACAACGGGGTATTCAGGCGAGTAGGGAGCACCCAAGAGGGGGAGGCCCGACCCGTTGATGTGTTTCATATAGTAGGCTGGAGACCGTTGTGCCAGATGTTGTCATACAGGTATGTTTTGTAACAATGTTACAAAGGAGAACCATTTGTATATTTGTTTCGATTCTACTTGTCAGGACGAGTTCGATTATTTGTTGCTCCACTTATGGATGAGTTCCATGATTAGCACTCTGTTTATGTGTTTTCCCTGATGGGAGATTATATGGGTGGTAGCCCGTGTCTATCATTTCTTTTTATTCATCATTGAGAGTGGTGATACTAGAGGTGAGTCCTTGTTGTTCATCATGGTAGACCTGATGTGATTTTTCCTGAGTATTTAGGTTACGAGCTGTGATTTGATACTCTACAGGGTTGAGAGTTCAGTGAGTGTTGTGATCTTATTGGCAGAGCTAAGTTAGTGGAAGATTTCAATTGGTATGATATATATTCGATATGTGATTTAGAGTTGAGGGCGAGATCCTCGTGATCTCTTGTGATTCGATGTCTTTGAACCGGGCTGAGAACCGGTGGAAGTTATATCAGGATGGGATTCTTGTGATTTGTTCATATGCCTTACTTCTTTCCTTGTGATATTGTTATAGTAGGTTAATATTGATAGAGAGTTGTGCCTATCGGGCTTGTTTGATAGTTTCCTTACGTGTTTCTCTTTACATATTCAGTCATTTTCGTTCTGTTCTTCGTGAGTTTTAGCTTGCAGAGTGTGTGACAGGTGGTGTTAGTTGTGGCTTGGTGATTTGGGTGTCTAATTATGAGGTTGTTGTGTTTCTTGCATCATTATCAGTGTTATGGAGGTTTGAAACAGAGTTTTTTCATATATGAGGCTAATTTCCAGTGCTGGGTTGATTTCAGGCAAATGTTGTGATCAGAAGTGTTATTAAAGGCCTATGTGTGGTGTGTTAGGTTATGTGGTCGTACCTTGTGGGTGTAGGCATGAGCTGATGCAGCTGGTTGAGACTGATACCGCATATGGATTTAGAATCGGGTCTTTTGGAAAAGAATGGAAGGTGAGAATTTTGGCTCTAAGGCTTATTGGTAGGGGTAGAAAAACTAAATTGTATTTGAGATGGTGTCGTCAGGCTTGTGTAGATTAGGGTGACGCAGGATTACTCACGGGTGCGTTTTGGAAGTGTGCATTCAGTGATTTGAAGACTTTGAGGCGAATCTTAGCACGTTCGAGGACGAACGTTTATTTAAGAGGGGGAGAATGTAACGATCCGGCCGGTCATTTTGAGAATTAAAGCTCCATTCGGTGGTATAAGTTCTTGAACAGCTTCACATTGTGTGTATCGACCTGCATGCATTGTTGGATTCAGTTACCAGATGATTATGAGTCGAATTGGAAGAAGGATTCTAGTTTTGGAAGTTTAAGCGGTGAAATTTGACCGGGACTTTTTGTGTAGACGGATCCGGAATAAGTTTTGGATAATATCAGCATCTTCGTATGGTGATTTTGAGCTTAGGCATGCGTCCATATTTGGATTTGGAGGTTTGTAGGGTAATTTGAGGCATTTCGGCGAAAGTTGAAGTTTGGAAAATGGAGAAGTATGACCCACAGTTGAATTTTGTAATATCGGGGTCGAAATGCGATTCCGAGAGTTGGAACAACCCTGTTATGTGAATTGGGACTTTTCTGCAAAGTTTGGCGTCATTCCAGGTTGAATTGTTAGGTTTCGGCACGAGTTTTGGAAGTTGGAAGATTGAAAGTTCATAAGCTCGATTCATGGTGCGATTCGTAGTTTCATCGTGGTTTGATGTGATTTGAGACCTCGAGCGGGTCCGTGTTAGGGTATAGAACTTTTTTGTATGCTCGGACGGGGTCCCGAGGGCCCTGGGTGTGTTTCACACGAGTTCTGGAGGAATTCCATGGTTTTGGGGAGGGATGAGTTCTAGTGTAATCGCACCTGCTTACCTTGGGCGCATGTGCGATGGTCGCAGGTGCGATGGATGAGGCGCAGGTATGGGTGGAGCTGGTCTGGGCAGTCTCTGCAGATGCGGAGAATTGGAGGGCACGTTCCGCGCCGCAGGAGCGGATCTTTGGGCGCAGAAGCAGAGTGGAGCACAGGTGCGATTGGCCATGCGCAGATGCGGCTAAGTTGGTCGCATGTGCGGAAGTCCTGGCAAATTCATTTAAGCGAGGGTTGGCCATTTTTCTTCAAATTTTGAGTTTTAGACTTCAGATTTAGGAGCAATTTTTGGGGGTTTTCAAGCTAATCGAGTGGGTAAGTGTTCTTCACCTAGTATTAAATATAGTCCATGATTTAATCCTTGTTTTTGTCATTTAAATTGTGTTTTGAGTTGGGGAAGATGCTGGTTTTTGAAGAAAATTTCTAAAATGAAAAATCATGATTTGAGGGACGAAATGGTATCGGAATTTGGAAATTTTTGTATGGTTGAACTCATATTGTAATAGGTGTTCGGGTTTTGTAAAAATTTTCGGGTTTCGAGGTGCGGGCCTGAGAGTCAATTTTTGGATTTTTATTAAAGATTTAGACTTTATGGTCCTGAATAGTTTCTTATGTGTTTTATTTATGTTTTGAAATCATTTTGGTTAGATTGAGCCGTCTGGAGGTCTTTTCGCCCGAGCAGTTCAATTTTAGAGTATCGGTTTGTCATCTTTGAGGTAAGTATCTTGCCTAATCTTTTGTGGGGAAACTACCCCTTAGGATTTGAGTCTTCTATGTTGATTGTAGTCCGTGTACACGAGGTGACGAGTGCGTGTTCAGAGTTATTTTTGGAAAGTTGGCCCTTTAGGAATCTTAGGTCCTTATATTTACTGAGTATGAATTTGTTCTTGACATGATTGAGTTCCTAATTTCTAGTTTCATATTTACTTCCCTAATTTAGAATTTCTTGCTTTTTGATTCACTCTTATTTCCTATTTGACTCCAAATTGACTAAACTGAAGATTTCATCCCTTTTACTATCATGTTATATCTTCATAACTTCTTATCTCTATTATTAATATTCATCACCGTCGTATAATTGTTTAGTCTTAATTAAAGTTATGGTTACATTCCTGCTGCTTGTCCTTAAGTGAAATTGTTGAATATCCTCGTAACTGCTCAACCTTAAAAGAAGTTTAGATATTCTATACCTTAGTTGACTTGCCCTTGTATGGAGTTATTGGATTCGTGTTAGTTTTCTTGTTGTTGAACTGTGCATTTGGGTACGATTATTACATGCTATTTTCTTCCTTGTTGAGCTATCCTTATTATGCCTAGTACTATTTGTTGTGCTTATTCCTTGTGAACCAACCTTGCCTTTCTTGTGATCGAAGGTTCTTGAGTTGATGAATTTACCGTATCTTGTATTATTGTCTTTGTTGTACTTGTTGTGGTTATTGTGATGCACGAGATTTCTGCCGTGCAATTGTTGATATGGGGATTTGCACGAGGTTTCTGTCGTGCCATGTTTTCTATTGGTATTGCACATGCGGAGGGACAAGGCGGGATATGTATATGTGGGTTGCGCATGTGGCGAGACAAGGTGGGAACATTGTTGTGTGTGTGTGGAAAGACAAGGCGGGCATTCATTTTACTATTGCACACGTGGCGAGACAAGGTGGGTTGTGTCAGGGGTTGTTTGTGATACTTGTGTTGGCCTGGGGGCATTCTGTGTTTGTTGACATTGTGTAATGGTACACTTAATGTGTGAGTTTATTCGTGTGAAAATTGTGAGAAAACAATGTACGTGTTTCCCTTTTTCTTTCCTTTTGCTTATTGGCTATTGAATCATGTTAGGACACCTGCACATGCATACACGCAGTTAAGCACTATTATTGGATTAAGAATTCCTTGCTGTTGTTGAGTATAGATACTGTTGTTGTACTTACCATATGTGTGGGAATGACCCCAATTGGCACGTGAGTCGTCCGTGCAGTTATTACTTGAAATGAGGGCACAAGATGCCGATGCCCATGAGTAGTGAATTTTACGATGTTCAGTATCTCGTGGAGACGACTAAGAACTTGATGTAAAAGTAGTTGAAATTGTTGAGTCATTAATTGTACTTGTTGTATATTTACATTCCGGATTTAGTTGTGTTCCATTTACTTTTTCGTGTTATTTTTACGATTTTTCCGCTGTTACATGTTATTCCTTTCCTTATTGAATTTACTGTATTATTAGCCATATTGTGAAGCTTCCTGTATTTATACTTATTCAGATCTTAGACCAGTGGGTGTCTAGATTAGTCCTTGTCACTCTTTCACCGAGGTTAATCTTGATACTTACTGGGCACCGCTGTGGTGTGCTCATACTACACTTCTGCACATTTTTGTTCATATTCCAGGTTTTTGCATAGCCGGCCGATCGATAGTTAGCGGCGCTGTTGCTATTGTGGAGACTCAACGTAAAACCGTTACAGCGTTCGCAGGTTTCGGAGTCACCGTCGTATTTTTGTTCATTCACTATTGTACTTATTTATGAACAGTGGTATTTAGGAGTTATAGTGTAAACTTCTGTAAAGCTTAGACTTGTACTACCAGGTTTTGGGAATATGTTCATTGTATAAAGAATTCTTTTCGGAAAATATTAGATTTTATTTATTATTGTTATTATTCCATAAATGTTAGGCTTACTTAGTCCTTAAGACTAGATGCCATCAGGATACCCAATGAAGGAGAAATTTGGATCGTGACAAGGAGGATGAATATTGGTATACCAAGCTGTCTCAGAGGTTTTAGTAAGTACATTCTTAGTTCAAGAAGACAAAACTGTATAATCTCCTATCTATTATAAAATACTCTTAGGCACGAAAACTAGGTATTTACGTTTTGAAAAGTTGACACTAATAATAGTTACCTAAACCTAAGGCTTTATTTTCAATGTCATCCACTTTCCATAGTCACTATATTTTTATTATGCAATATTTTGCATAAACACGAATTCTCAGAAAGGCTAGCTAAATGGGTAGTCAAACTTAGTGAATATAGTATTATTTACAAGCCATATATGGCTATAAATCATAAGTTTTAGTAGATTTCATGGTTGATTTTTAGCTCGAACTTATTATCCGAAGTTGAAAAGGAAGTACATGTTACTTTCAAGATAATTCTCGGATCTGGACCTTCTACACGATTAGATCCACAAATATTAAAATTTCCAAGTTAGGGATAATACTTAATGCACCTATCGGGGAAGTAGTTAAAAAAATTCATAAAAGTTATTTTATTACTAACGAAGCCGAGTATGAAGTATATATATTACATGGCTCGAATTAGCTCAAGGACTCAGAGCAAAAATGTCGAGTTAAAGAGTAATTCTTAACTCTTAATCAATCAAATCCAAAAAAACTATGCTGTCCGAGAAAGCCCAGCCACATGCACTGGTCTCGGATCTACTGCTTATATCACTGAATGCGGAAATAACTCTAAGCTCTTATTGAGAATTGTCGTCTTCTGGTCAAACAGTCTCGAGATCGAGTCATCCTTTATTCAAACGATCCTTTACCTATCATCAATTAGAATGAAAATAAGATAAGTACGCATCTCGACAACTCTGAATGCGCATCTCCCATATTTCCTTGTTGAAGGAGAATTATAATATAGGATATTTGAGGGTCCGAAAACTAAATTCCAAGGACCTAGACAAACAAAATATGTGATGCGAGAAATTCATAAAGGGAGCTGTAAAAGTACTCTGGTAATAAGGATTTAAATTGAAACCTCATCAAAGCTAGTAAGACTAGCTCAAATCAAAATATAACATGATCCTCAATAATATTTCGGAACCTCCATAGTTCCTAGCCAAAGTAAAATTATTTGATAAAATGAGCTCCGGTGTCGTCCTTTTGTTTCTCTTTCTAGGAATCAAACCATTTGAAATTCCATCAACATTAGAACTAGCTATCCTACTGGGGGCTATTAAACTCGGGACTGCCAAATTATGATTTCCGCGTTCGAGTTCACATACCTTAAAACCTGAACACTAGGGGACTACATATACTTGAAGTGATACAAACAGTCGATCGCCTTGGGAGATAGAATTTTTGAGAGTATTCTGGCATCATTTATCACCATCTCAATTCAGTCAGTTGTCTTGGTCATATCAATCATACACTTCAAATAGTATTGAACCAGTTCTTCAAAAATACATACACTACATGTGCACAAAAATGATCAAGAACTTCATATTAGAGTTACAAATTGCACGATAAAAAATATGAGAGTTTTATATCCGAGTAGAGAACGGAACTTTTCTAAGATCAATACTCGCAAATATGTCACAAGAAAAAAAGTTCACTTTGAAAAAACATGTGACTTATATTTGGTCTAGCAACAACCATTCAAGTTAAATACATAAGCCTTTCTTAGCGGCTTATTTTATTATGTCTCAGATATATTATCCCATTTTATTAGTAGATGACTTACTATTTGACATTATATTCGGATCGATTATCCTGTATACATTAATAAAAATCTCAAATATCATTTTCGGACATGTGACCCTTCTCTACTTGAAGTATGTTCATATACTCCAATTCAGATTCAACATCCAATTAGACTCAATGTCTTACTAAGATTAAAACTCCCTCAAACTAAAAGTCTACTTGGATCAATCAATTCTATTTACGCCCGAGTGAAGAGGAGATGTCCTCTTCATAACGTTTAAAAAATATAAAAGGGCCCTCTTTTGTTTAAAATTTAAACACCCCAAGATATAACTTTAAGAAATCAAACAGAAATTATGCATCAAAATTAGAAAATTTTTAAATTATTAAAGTGCCTTAAATTCTTTAAGAAAATTTTTAAATTCTCCAAGAAATTATGCATCCAAATTACAACTTTTGGCACTTTAAGAAATTTTCTCCAAGTATTAATTCAAGTCTATAAGACTAAACATAAGTACTCAGATAAATTCTTAAAGTGCCAAGGAAAAATTAATACTTGGAGAAATTTTCTACAGTACCGAACAATATTTAGACAAACGTATTTGCAATTCTTATATCTTTTTCAAATTAGAGAATTCTCTCTATCATCCACCACAATAATAGAAACGTCATTTAGCTCAGAGAAGAAATTGAGTAGGTTGGGATTGGTTCGGGGATTACTTTGACTATCCTCGAAAAACTCTTCCCATCCCTTGTTTGTGTTAGATCTTTTCTTCAGATGATGTATAATGACATTGTCCGTATCAGTACCTATGGTACTCTTCCTAGGATGTCACGACCCCAAATTTTCAACTTAGGATGTCGTGATGGTACCTAGTCTCTAATATTAGGTAAGCTTAACACACGTGAAGAATTAACAGGAATAACGATTAAGATATCAATTTGAATTGGTAAACTATCATAATAAAATCAAAATGGTATAACAGTCAAATAATTCTCAAAACTGGTGGAATTAGGTCATAAGCTCTACAGAAAATGCACTAGTAATATCTAAATGCAAATTTGTTTGAAATGAAGATAAACAGTAGTAAGGCAACAGAATAAGGTGACTCCGAGGCATGCGAGCGTCAAACAGGTATATCTTGAAGTTTTCAAAGTAACTAGGTCAACTCACTAGTATCCGGCACGAGCAAAAGTACATGGATCTGCACAAAAATATGCAGAAGCGTATCATGAGTACACTATAATAATACTTAGTAAGTATCAAGCCTAACCTCCATAGAGTAGTGACGAGGCCAGGTCAAGACACCTACTAGACATAGAAACCTGTACAAAATATTATAATAATCTAACAACGGGAAAATAAAGAAAATAAATGACAAATAAGCAATTTATCAAACCCGACTACCAATGGAATTTACAGCAATAAAGGACAACAAAGAGGGAACATATGATAAAAGCAGCAATGATCAAATACAGTCAAAATATGAGTGAAATGAATTTAAGGAAAACAATGAAATAGCCGGTCAAATCAACGAACCTTTCCAATTTAGAATCTACACCAAAAATCACACCGAGGTACCATACCTCATGTTCTTATCTAATAAATCACAGTTTTTCTTATATCACCGTGTGAGCCTTGTATTTATTTTACAAATATTTTTTCCACAATAGCTACACGCATTTTTGATCTCGTCCAATTTCACACCTCAATTCAAGCGTCATGACCCAATTTTTCCTCCGTTGAGTATCGTGATGGCACCTAGTCGTAAGGACTAGGTAAGTCTAACATTACTGAATAACAACCATAATAATAATAACATCTAATACTTTCTCAAATGAACTCTCTATACAATATACAATTTCTGCAAAACCCGGCAGTATAAGTCATAAGCTCAATAGAGTTTACTACAACTTCTAAATACAAATGTTTTGAAGTAAGTAAAGACAATGTAAGAACCAAAAATAGGACGGTGACTCCGAAGCTGCAAACACTGCAACATGTTTACCTTGAGTCTCCACAACAGCAATCAGCGCTGCTAGCTAATGATCAACCGGCTTTGCTATACCTGGATCTGCACAAAAATATGCATAAGTGTAGTATGAGTACACCACAACAGTACCCAACAAATATCAAGACTAACCTCGGAGTAGTGACGAGGAACAGTTAAGACACCCACTGGACTAAATAACCTGAACAAAAATGAGTATCGGAATAAAAGAGTATGATATCTACATAAAAACTACGCGATGTGGCTAACAATACATTAAATGTAATAAGAAAGGAAGACACTAAATACCAGCGGAGTACCCAAATAGTGACATAAGAGGATGAACGAAAACAATTCCAAAATCTGAGATCACAGATACAGGAAGGACAAGTAATAACTCAATAACAATGACCCTTTTTCACATTAGGTTTTTAGTCAATAAAACTCCCTGAGGTACCAAACCTCAGACTATTCACACTCACGGGTCCCAATATATGAACCATAACATTTGACATCTTGTGCCCTCATTTCACCTCATAACCGCACTGACGACTCACGTGCCAAATAAATCATTCTCACATAGAAGGCAAGTAAGCCAGGGTACGCATCCATACTCAACAATACCAAGGAAATCCCTTAACTAATAAGAGTGTTTAACTATGTGTATGCTTGTGCAAGTGTCCTAACATAGTTCAACCAGCTAATAAGTATAAGAAAAAGGAACGAACAACACATATAATGTTTCCTCACAACTTTCACAAGGTAAAGTTCACGTAGATAAGTGTAACACTACACAAATATCAACAACAAGGATGCCCCCATGCCAACACAAGTCATCACAAATCAATTCCTGACATAGCCTATCTTGTCTCGCCACGTGTGCAATAGTAAAGTAAATGCCCGCCTTGTCTCGCCACACGTGCATAA
>ML307705.1:4331-24651 GCA_005239505.1 Nicotiana paniculata | reverse complement strand
ATAAAGGTAGAGTCTCCAACATCTGAATTCTACACTGAAGTGAGAGGAAATAGTACAGTAAAAGAATTAATGAAGATAATCATAAAGGTATGGGGAGATGAATACATGAATCTTTATCACAAGTCTACAAAAATGAAGAGTGATCAACTTCTATCAGCTTATAATATCAAAGATGGATCTATTGTCAAAGTTAAATTTTTTGCTGAACCTCCTAATGATGAGCCAGTAATGAGCGTTATCAAACTCCCAAAGAGAGATTGCCCAAGCAGTTTCGAGTTAATAGAAAACAACAACAAATGCAATTTATTTGGTTTTGTTTGGTTTCATTGTGTTTCCTGAGAGGTATGCCTCTCCAGTTTTATGTAATTTATTTATTGTTCCAAACTGATTGCTAACAATGATTCGAAGAATGAAAGTTGCTTCATTTGATGTATGAAGAAATATTCCATTTGTAGATAACTACTCTTTCAAGTTATTCTTTTTCTTCCTTGAAATTAAATATTCAGGCAAGAAAGATTTTGGAGATTTGAGTAGCTAGAACTTGCAGGTTAACAAGGCAATAATGTAGAATAAGACTTACCATGTCTACGTGAGGGCTGATGATATGCTATAATTACGTATTTAGTCGTTTATTACACTTTAATTTACTGTACTTTAATTGAGTTTGAGCTTTAATCGCTAGTGTTTTGCACTAATTGTGTGTTTTATGTTTTGTAGGAACGATTCAGAGCTATATAGATGTTATGGAATGAATTCAAGTGATTTAGAGCTTTGAAGTCTGAGTAAAAGCCCAAAGAATTAAGTCGGGATCGTGTTCGGGGATCAAATTTGATAGTTAAGAACAAACGAAGAATCGAGTAGGTATATTATTCACTGTCTAGTAAAATGGACATTACTTTTTGCTCTGAAGTCCATTTGGGCTATACAATATATGGTTGGAAAGCTAACTCAAAGGGATACAACTTTCAAACGGAACAGGGTGAAAAACACAATCAATCCGCAACCGCGTATCTAGACGCGCATTTGAGACAGAACACTGGGTAAAGTCCGCTCCCGACTGTGGTTGAGTCCGCGGTCGCGGACGTCAGGCATGTGAAAGTGTTCTTTTTTGCATAAGAGAAGGTATAATTATTTGGGCCCGACCCTACTTGGTATATATACATGGAAAAACGGTATTTGAGGACCTGGGACAAACTTTTAACACAGATTAGACCTAAGGAGTCAAGAACACACTAGGAGCAAAGCGGGGAATTCTTCTACGAGTTTTTACTTCTTTCTTCCTATTTCTATTATTGGTTATGAATTCTAGTATTGTAGTTACACATACTATTATGAATAGCTAATTCGTTATCTAGGGTTTTGATGGAACCTTTTGTAGGATAAATTCTTCTTACGTTTTTATATAATTGAGCCGTTTGATTTCTCTACTTGTTCAACTACGTGTCTATTGTTGTTGATTGAATGGTCATTGATTGACTGTGGTTATTTATTATGTGTTGCTTGAGAAAGGATACATATTTAGGTGGTTGTTGAACAACGTCACTCCTAGAGTATGTGAGAAATCAATACAACGGGTTTAAAGGTAGGTTTAAAAATAACAAAGCCTTGACGTGGTCATAGTGAGCGGTTAGATAAAGCCAACAAGCGTAGTTCGAGAGAATATGCCTAGTAAATTATTGTAGTTTCTCGAGAGAGAATTACGGCACCTAAAATGCTCATGATCAGTGGATAATACATAGGCAAAATTGTATAGAACATAGCGGGAAGGATTCCAACATTTGGGAAAATCATAACTCTAGACCTCCTAAATATATTCTCCAACCCTTAGTATCTTTAGTTGTTAATTTACTACTTTAGTTTCTTAGTTAATTAGTTAGATATAAGAATCTTAATGTGATGACCCAAAAGGTCATCCCTTGTTTTATAAGTCAAAATCGTGTTCCGAGGCCTTGAAAATCTCATTTTACCTCACCTCGTTTTGCTTTCATAGTCTCGACATATATCCGGAAAGCTTTTATACGAAAAACTGAGAAAAATTCTAATTTTGCCTTTAAAAATGAATTTAAGTTGACTTCGATCAACATTTTGGGTAAACGGACCCGGACTCATGATTTGACGATCCCGGAGGGTCCGTAAGAAAATATGGGACTTGGGCGTATGTCTGGAATCGAATTCCGATGTCCCAAGCCCGAGAAATGAATTTTTGAAAGAAAATGTTTTTATGAACATATAAGAGTTTTTGGAAATTTGGTTATATTTGAAATTTATGGTATCGGGACCGTATTTTTATTCCAGAGCCCGGTAAAGGTTCAATATGATATTTGAGTTGTGTCTGTAGAATTTGGTAAGAAACGGAGGTCGTTTGCCGTGATTCGGACCCGTATTTGTGAAATTTGAAACTTTGAAAGTTTTGAGATTTTCTTTGATTTCTATGCTAAATTCATTGTTTAAGATGTTATTTTGGCGATTTGATCGCACGAGTAAGTCCGTAGGATGTTTTTGAGGTTGTGTACATGTTTGGTTTGGAGCCTCGAGGGCTCGGGTGAGTTTCGGATAGGCGTCGAAGTGTTTTGGACTTAGAGGATTCTGCTGTAGCTGCTGTTTCTGGTGTCCTTGTAATTGTTCTCCGTGTTCGCGGTGCAACTCACGCGAACGCGATGTACACACTGGGTTGGGGCTGGATTTCTCCTACGTGAACGCGAGGCCTGGGTCGCGAACGCAGAGAATTGGAAGGATTTCTCTACGCGAACGCGACTGGCCACACGCGAACGCGTAGCATAATGGGACCTGGGGGAGGGGAGTTCAGTTCCTCTACGCGAACGCGGCCACAGGGTCGCGAACGCAAAGGCTTGGAAGGAGGTGCCTTACGCGAACGCGTGGAAGGACTCGCGAACGCCTAGGCTATTCGAGCCGATTCTTCGCAAACGTGTCAGACCCTTCGCGAACACGAAGAAGGTCTGACGCCAGTGATTTAAAACAGACCAGATACGGGATTTCTCCAAAATTTTACAACTCTTTCATTGAAACTCGACCTTGGGCAATTTTTGAAGTGGGAATTCAATACCAAATCATAGGTTCGTGTTCTTAATCTCATTTCTTTTAATTTTCATCAACACCCATTAGATTTCTAGGCCTAAATCATGTTCTTAAGGGTAGAAATTGGGGATTCGGGTAGAGATAGGGCTTTTTGAATAATTGGAGTTTAGACCCCGTTTTGGGGTCGGATTCCAGAACTAGTTATATGTTCGAGCTCGTGGGTGAATGAGTGATCGGATTTTGGTTCGAACCTCGTGTTTTGACCAAGCGGGCCCGGGGTCGATTTTTGAATTTTTGGGAAGAATGATATAAAACCTATAATTAAGCATTGGGATTGAATTTTGGCATTTATTGATGTTATTAAGTTGAATATGTCTAGATACAAGTGAATTGGAGTCAAATTCAAAAGGGAAAGCGGTAATTGAGGCTTGAGTTTAGTCGTGGAATTCGAGGTAAGTGTTTGGATTAACCTTAGCTTGAGGGAATAGGTGTGGTGTGTTATTTGCTATGTGTAAGTATCATGTTCAACGTATAGGTGAGGTGACGAGTACCTATACGTTGGTTTCAAGCATGCCCGTGAGTCGAATATTGTGATTTATGTGGTTTTTCGTTGAGTAATACTTGAATTTCACTTTATAGTTATCCATGTTGGTGGAAATTCCTTGATATTAAACAGTGTTGACTATTGGTTTCATTTGATGATTTTTATGTGAAGTTACGTACCAAGTAAGATTGGTTATAGTTGTTTTCCCTTGCCGGGATGGTATTGATTCCACTGTTGGCTCCTTTGTCGGGACGTTATGGTTTTATTTTTGTTTACTTTGTTAATTTACTTGTTGGATTGTTGTCATTTGATGTTTTTGGGTGAGGAAGAGTGTAAAAGCACTAAGGGTGATAATTTGCGTGAGATTGTGAGTGAATGTTAATGCACGAAATGTGATGTCGTGCCGATATTGTGATTATAAAAGCACGAAGGGTCATGTCGTGCCATGATATGAGTGATAATGCACGAAGGATAATGTCGAGCCATGATTATGTGAGGTAAAAGCATGAAGGGTGATGTCGTGCTGAATATATATTGATTCTGATGGCGAGGGCGAGAGTAAAAGCACGATGGGTGATGCCGTGCACTTGCTTTTGTGTTACTATTTTTGTTGCTTAAATTGATATCTAATTCGTGTTGTATCTCGTTATTTCCATTATTTGATATTTCCTCCCCTCAGCATGTTCCCCTTTCTTTTATGCTTAGCTGCTTATTTCTCCTTATTATTATTTTCTCCGTATACTGTTAAATTACACAGGTTGATGTGGTTATCGTGTCCTAGCCTCGTCACTACTTTGCCGAGGTTAGGCTCGACACTTACTCAGTACATGGGCTCGATTGTACTAATACTACACTCTGCACTTTTGCGCAGATCCCGGTACTGGACCCTACGGACCTTAGAGCGATGAGGCTGCCTTCAGTCCACGTGGAGACACCGAGGTAAGTCATGCAGGCGACTGCAGGCCTTGGCGTCCCCTTCTACTTCATTTGTATTTTGTTCTAGTTATCCCAGAAACAGATGTATTTACTTTTGTTCAAACCCCTTATTTGTAGTATTCGTAGATAGTCCGTGAAATTGTGACACCAAATTCTGGGTTTGGTATTTTGATTCTCGTAATGGTATTCCATCAAGTTGTTAGACTTTGTTTTCTTCCGCCCTTTTATTTCCGTTGATTTGTACATCACCTGTTATCTGTCAAAAATAATGAATAAGGTAAAAAATAATATTTATGTTGGCTTGCCTAGCAGGTTCAATGTTAGGTGCCATCACGGTCCCGACAGTGGAAAATTCGGGTCGCGACAAGTTGGTATCAGTGCACTAGACTGCATAGGTCTCACAATTCACAGACAAGCTTAGTAGTGTTTGAGGGATCGGTATGGAGACGTCTGTGATTATCCCCCGGAGGCTGCAGAGTTTGGAATAACTTCACATCGAATCTTCTTTGTTGTGCGATTTGAATTCTAAATGCTAACTAAATTTTTGCTCTATTCTCTCGCAGATGGCGAGAACACGTGCTTCTTTATCCACTGAGCAGCAGCCCGAGTCTCCAATTGAAGCTCCTATGAGGGGCCGGGGACGAGGCTAAGGCCGTGCTAGAGGCCGAGGCAGGGGTAGAGCTCAGCCCAGAGCAGCAGCCCTAGTGGCGGAGCCTCAAGTAGATTTTGCTAATGAGGTTCCTGCCCAGACAGTCGCAGTTGGACCAACTTAGGTTCCCGAGGGGTTCATTGCCACCCCAGTACTCCAGGATGCTTTGGTCCGTCTAGTGGGCCTCATAGAGAGTGTAACTCAGGCAGATTTGCTTCCTGCAGAACCAGCCATCTCTCAAGCTGGGGGAGGAGCCCATACTCTCGCTACTCGCACTCCGGAGTAGTTGGCTTGTCAGTTTCAGACTCCAGTAGCTTAGCCAGCTGGGGCAGTTCAGTCGGGTATTATGGCTCAGACCGATGATGGAGCAGCTATGTCTGCTGATGCTTTGTGGAGATTGGACAGGTTCACCAAGCTTTTCACTACTACTTACAGTGGTTCATCTTCAGAGGATCCCCAAGACTACTTGGATAGCTGTCATGAGGTTCTATAGAACATGGGGATAGTGGAGACCAATGGGGTCGACTTTGCTACCTTTCGTCTGTCAGGTCTTGCCAAGACTTGGTGGAGAGATTATTGTTTGGCCAGACTAGTTGGATCACCGGCCTCGACTTGAGCCTAGTTCACTCAGCTATTTTTGGAGAAGTTTCTTCCTATCACTCAGAGAGAGGATCTTCGGAGGTAGTTTAAGCGTCTCCAACAGGGCTCTATGACCGTCACTCAGTCCGAGACCAGATTTGTTACCTTGGCCCGACATGCTATTATGATACTTCCCACCGAGCTAGAGAGGGTGAGGAGATTTATTTGAGGGACTAGCTCACAGATCAGATTGCAGATGGCCAAGGAGACAAGGAGTGAGATTTATTTCCAGGATGCAGCCAATATGGCCAGACGAGTTGAGATGGTTATGTTGCAGGGGGGTGGTCAGGGGTCTGACAAGAGACCCCATAATTTTGGCAGGTTCAGTGGCGCCTCATCTGGAGGCAGGGATTCTTTTGGTAGGGGCCATCCTCCTAGGCCATTTCATTCGGCACTTCAGGTTTCTTGTAGTGCTCCAGGTGGTCGTGGTTCTCATATGTAGTATTCTGATCAGTTGCCCTACAGTGCACCATCAGCTCAGCGCACCACAGATTCAGAGTTTTTAGGGTGGTTACTCAGGTCATCAAGGTCAATTTCAGGGTCAGCAGCCTCAGCAGCCGAGGGCTTGTTATACTTGTGGTGATAAGAGGCACATTGCTAGATTTTTCCCTCGAGCCTCGAGCAGTTCTCAGCACCAGGGTTCTCGTGCTATGGTTCCCGCACCAGGTTCTCCGCCACCTGCTCAACCAGCAAGAGGTGGGGGTTGAGGTGTTAAAGGTGGAGGTCAGACAGTTAGAGGTAGAGGCCATGCTACTAGGGCTAGAGGTCAGCCAGCAGGAGGCCATCCCAGGGACGTAGTTCAGATGGGTGGGGTCCAGCCCCGATATTATGCTATTCCAGCCAGACCTGGCTGAGGCCTCCGATGCAGTTATCACAGGTATGGTTTCAGTTTGCAGCAGGGATGCTTCAGTTTTATTTGATCCCGGGTCCACATTCTCTTGTGTGTCATCTTATTTTGCTCCTTATTTGGTTATGCCTCGTGATTCTTTGAGAACTCATGTATATGTGTCTACACCGGTGGGTGATTCTATTATGGTAGATCGTGTCTATCATTCGTGTGTAGTGGTTATTGGGGGTATTGAGACCAGTGTAGATCTTCTGCTCCTTGATATGGTTGATTGCGATGTCATTTTGGGGATGGATTGGTTTTCTCCTATCATGTTATTCTGGATTGTCATGCATAGACCGTGACATTAGCATTGTCGGGGTTGCCTCGACAAGAGTAGAGGGGGACTCTTGGTCATTCTTCCAGCAAGGTTATCTCACATATGAAGGCTCGACGCATGGTCGAGAAGGGGTGTTTGGCCTATTTGGCTTATGTTCGTGAGTCTAGCGCCGAGGTTCCTTCTATTGAGTCTGTGCCCATAGTCCGAGAGTTTCCAGAGGTGTTTCCCGCAGACCTGCTAGGTATGCCACCCGACAGGGATATTGACTTTTGCATTGAGTTGGCTCCGGGCACTCAGCCTATTTCTATCCCGCCATATCTTATTTCCCCGCAGAGTTGAAAGGGTTGAAAGAACAGTTGCAGGATCTTCTTGATAAAGGTTTCATTAAGCTTAGTGTCTCGCCTTGGGGTGCGCCGGGGTTGTTTGTTAAGAAGAAGAGTGGGTCGATGAGGATGTGTATAGATTATCGACAATTGAACAAGGTTACCATCAATAAAAAATATCCATTGCTGCAAATTGATGATTTGTTTGATCAGCTTCAGAGTGCCAAGGTATTTTCGAAGATTGATTTGAGATCTGGCTACCACCAGTTGAGGATTAGGGCATCCGATGTCCCTAACGTAGCTTTTCGCACTCGTTACGGGCATTATGAGTTCTTAGTGATGTCATTCGGGTTGAAAAATGCCCCAACTGCTTTTATGGACTTGATGAACCGAGTGTTCAGGCCTTATTTGGATTCCTTCATGATTGTCTTCATTGATGATATTCTGATATATTCTCGCAGCCGGTAGGAGCACGAGCAACACCTTCGAGTCATTCTTCAAACTCTGAAGGACCGTCAGTTGTATGCTAAGTTTTCTAAGTGTGAGTTCTGGTTGATCTCAGTTGCATTCCTGGGTCATGTTGTATTAGCAGCGGGTATCCAGGTGGATCCCAAGAAGATTTCAGCAGTCAAGGATTGCTCTAGACCCACGTCAGCTATAGAGATTCGGAGTTTCTTGGGCTTAGAAGGTTACTATCATCGGTTTGTGGAAGGCTTTTCATCTATTGTAGCCCCGATGACCAGGTTGACTCAGAAGGGTTCCCAATTCAGGTGGTCATATGAGTGTGAGGCGAGCTTTCAAAAGCTCAATACAGCCTTGACCACGGCACCGGTGTTGGTTTTGCCCGCAGGTTCAGGGCCATATACTGTGTATTGTGATGCATCTCTGGTTGGACTTGGTGTAGTGTTGATGCGGGATGGAAATATAATTGTGTATGCTTCGCATCAGTTGAAGATCCACGAGAAGAATTATCCAGTTCATGATTTGGAGCTAACCATTGTTCACGCGCTGAGAATTTGGAGGCATTATTTATATGGCGTGTCTTGTGAGGTGTTCACGGATCACAAGAGTTTTCAATACTTGTTCAAGCAGAAGGATTTGAATTTGAGGCAGAAGAGATGGTTGGAGTTGTGGAAAGACTATGACATCACCATCTTATATCATCCAGGGAAGGCCAATGTGGTGGTGGATGCCTTGAGTAGGAAGTCAGCCAGTATGGGTAGTCTTGCTTATATTCCGGTCAGAGAGAAACCGCTTGCATTAGATGTTCAGGATTTAGTCAATCGGTTCATGAGATTGGATGTTTTTTAGCCCGGCCGTATTCTAGCTTATACAGTTGCTGGTTCCTCATTATTTGATCGTATTCGAGACCGGAAGTATGATGATCCTCATTTGTGTGTCCTTAGGGATACGGTCCGACACGATGATGCCAAGTAGGTTACAGTTGGTGATGATGGAGTTTTACGGATGCAGGGTCGTATTTGTGTATCCAATGTGGAGGGACTTCGTGAGTTGATATTAGAGGAGGCCCCCGGTATTCCATCCATCCGGGCGCCGCAAGAATGTACCAGGATTTGCGACAGCATTATTGGTGGAGGAGGATGAAGAAGGATATTATGGTATATGTAGCTTGATGCTTGAATTATCAGGAGGTAAAGTACGACCTTCAGGGACCAAGCGGATTGATGCAGCAGATTGAGATTCCTGAGTGGAAGTGGGAGCGTATCACCATGGATTTTATTGTTGGATTCCCACGGACCCAGAGGAAGTTCGATGCAGTATGGGTCATTGTGGATAGGCTGACCAAGTCAGCGCATTTCATTCTTGTGGCAGTTTCCAATTTTTCGGAGAGATTGGCAGAGATCTACATTAGGGATATTGTTTGTATTCATGGTCTACCCGTGTCTATTATTTCCGATCGAGGTACGCAGTTTACCTTGCATTTCTGGAGGGCAGTTCAGCGTGAGTTGGGCATGAGGGTTGAGTTGAACACGACATTTCATCCTCAGATGGACGGACAGTCCGATCGTACTATTCAGAGTTTGGAGGATATGATACGAGCTTGTGTCATTGACTTTGGAGGTTCTTGGGACCAGATCTTGCCATTAGCTGAGTTCGCCTACAACAACAGCTATCAGTCGAGCATTGAGATGGCTCCTTATGAGGCATTATATGGTTGGCGGTGTCGGTCGGCGGTTGGGTGGTTTGAGCCAGGAAAGGCTCGGTTATTGGGTACGGAGTTAGTGCAGGATGCCTTGGATAAGGTAAATATTATTCAGGATAGACTTCGTATAGCTCAGTCTAGGAAGAAGAGTTATGCCGACCGTAGAGTTCGTGACTTGGCATTCATGGTCAGAGAACGGGTGTTGCTTTGGGTGTCGCCCATGAAGGGCGTGATGAGATTCGGAAAAAAGGGCAAGTTAAGCCCTAGGTACATTATTCCATTTGAGATGCTTGATAGAGTGGGAGAAGTGGCTTATAGACTTGCATTGCCGCCGAATTTATCAGCGATCGAGCATATGTGTTAGACTTCAGCAGTGTCCAATTGGACTAGGATTTGACCTTTGAGGAGGAGCCGATAGCCATATTAGACTGGCAGGTTTGTCAGTTGAGATCAAAGAGTTATCCTTCGATTCATGTTCAGTGGAGAGGTCAGCCTGCCGAGGCAGCTACCTGGGAGTCCGAATCCGATATGCGGAGCCGATATCCCCATCTTTTCCCCGATTCAGGTACTTTTCTATGTTCGTTCGAGGACGAACGTTTGTTTTAGATGTGGAGAATGTGATCACCCAAAAGGTCATCCCTTGTTTTATAAGTCAAAACCGTGTTCCGAGGCCTTGAAAACCTCCTTTTATCTCACCTCATTTTGCGTGCATAGTTCGGGCGTATATCCGGAAAGCTTTTATATGAAAAACTGAGAAAAAGGCTAATTTTACCTTTAAAAATGAATTTAAGTTGACTTCGGTCAATATTTTGGGTAAATGGACCCAGAACCGTGATTTGACGGTCCCGGAGGGTCCATAGGAAAATATGGGACTTGGGCGTATGCCCGGAATCGAATTCGAGGTCCCAAGCCCGAGAAATGAATTTTTGAAAGAAATTATTTTTCTGAAAATATAAGTGTTTTTGGAAATTTGATTATATTTGAAATTTATGGTATCGGGCCTGTATTTTGGTTCCGGAGCCCGATAGAGGTTCAATATGATATTGTGTCTTAGAATTTTGTAAGAAATGGAGGTCGTTTGACGTGATTCAGACCCGTATTTGTGAAATTTGAAACTTTGAAAGTTTTGAGATTTTTCTTTGATTTCTATGCTAAATTCGTTGTTTAAGATGTTATTTTGGCAATTTGATCGCACGAGCAAGTCCGTAGGATATTTTTGAGGTTGCGTACATGTTTGGTTTGGAGCCTCGAGGGCTCGGGTGAGTTTCGGATAGGCGTCGAGGTGTTTTGGACTTAGAAAATTATGTTGTATCTGTTGTTTCTGGTGTCCTTGTAATTGTTCTTGGCGTTCGCGATGCAACTCACTCGAACGCGATGTACACACTCGGCTGGGTCTACATTTCTCCTACGCGAACGCGAAGCATTGGGGGGATTTCTCTACGCGAACGCGACTGGCCACATGCGAACGCGTAGCATAATGGGACCTGGGGGAGGGGAGTTCATTTCCTCAACGCGAATGCGGCCACAGAGTCGCGAACGCAAAGTCCTGGAGGGAGGTGCCTTACGCGAACGTGTGGAAGGACTCCCAAATGCGTAGGCTATTCGAGCCGCTGCTTCACAAACGCATCAGACCCTTCACGAACGCGAATAAGGTCTGACGCTAGTGATTTAAAACAGACCAGATACGAGATTTCTCAAAAATTTTAGAACTCTTTCATTGAAACTCAACCTTGGACGTTTTTGAAGTGGGAATTCAACACCAAATCATAGGTTCGTGTTCTTAATCTCATTTATTTCAATTTCCATCAATACCCATTAGATTTCTAGGCCTAAATCATGTTCTTAAGGGTAGAAAATTGGGAATTTGGGTAGAGTTAGGACTTTTTGAATAATTGGAGTTTAAACCCCGTTTTGGGGTCGGATTACGGAACTAATTATACATTCAGGCTCTCGTGGGTGAATGGGTGATCAGATTTTGGTCCGAACCTCGTGTTTTGACCAAGCGGGCCCGGGGTTGATTTTTGAATTTTTGGAAATAATGATATAAAACCTATAATTAAGCGATGGGATTGAATTTTTTGACATTTATTGATGTTATTAAGTTGAATATGTCTAGATACAAGTGAATTGGAGTCAAATTTAAAAGGGAAAGCGGTAATTGAGGCTTGAGTTTGATCGTAGAATTCGAGGTAAGTGTTCGGCTTAACCTTAGCTTGAGGGAATAGGTGTGGTGTCGTATTTGCTATGTGTAAGTATCATGTTCAACGTATAGGTGAGGTGACGAGTACCTATACGTTGGTGTCAAGCATGTCCGTGAATCGAATATTGTGATTTATGTGATTTTTCGTTGAGTAATACTTGTGTTTCACTTTATAGTTATCCATGTTGGTGGAAACTCCTTGATATTAAATAGTGTTGAATATTGTTTTCAGTCGAAGATTTTTATGTGAAGTTACGTACTAAGTAAGATTGGTTATAGTTATTTTCCCTTGTCGAGATTGTATTGATTCCACTGTTGGCTCCCTTGCCGGGACGTTATGGTTTTATTTTTGTTTACTTTGTTAATTTCCTTGTTGGATTGCTGTCATTTGATGTGTTTGGGTGAGGAAGAGTGTAAAAGCACGAAGGGTGATTTCGTGCATGAGATTGTGGGTATGTTAATGCACGAAGTGTGATGTCATACCGATATTAGGATTGTAAAAGCACGAAGGGTGATGTTGTGACATGATATGAGTGATAATGCATGGAGGATAATGTCGTGCCATGATTATGTGAGGTAAAAGCACGAAGGGTGATGCCGTGCTGAATATATATTGATTCTGATAGTGAGGGCAAGAGTAAAAACATGATGGGTGATGTCGTGCACTTGCTTTTGTGTTACTATTTCTGTTACTTAAATTGATATCTAATTCGTGTTGTATCTCGTTATTTCCATTATTTGATATTTCCTCCCCTCAACATTTTCCCCTTTCCTTTATGCTTAGCTGCTTATTTCTCGTTATTATTATTTTCTCCGTATACTGTTAAATTACACAGGTTGATGTGGTTGTCGTGTCCTAGCCTCGTCACTACTTCACCGAGGTTAGGCTCGAAACTTACTCAGTACATGGGGTCGGTTGTAGAAATACTATAC
Source organism: Nicotiana paniculata (assembly GCA_005239505.1). Taxonomy (NCBI): domain Eukaryota; kingdom Viridiplantae; phylum Streptophyta; class Magnoliopsida; order Solanales; family Solanaceae; genus Nicotiana; species Nicotiana paniculata. The sequence goes on along the minus strand of ML307705.1, from coordinate 12,061 downwards.
TATGCACTTTTGTGCAGATCCCGGTACAGGACCCTACGGACCTTAGAGCGAGGAGGCTGTCTTCAGTCCACGTGGAGACACCGAGGTAGTCCTACAGGCGACTGCATGCCTTGGTATTTAATCAAGTTGTTAGACTTGTTTTCTTCCGCCCTTTTATTTCCGCTGATTTGTACATCACTTGTTATGTGTCAATAATAAATGAATAAGGTAAAAAAAAATTATATATATATTTACGTTGGCTTGCCTTGCAGGTTCGATGTTAGGCGCCATCATGGTCCGTACGGTGGGAAATTCAGGTCGCGACAAGTTGGTATAAGAGTACTAGGCTGCATAGGTCTCACAATTCACGGACAAGCTTAGTAGTGTTTGAGGGATCGGTATGGAGACGTCTGTGCTTATCCCCCAAAGGCTGCAGAGTTTAGTAATAACTTCACATCTATTCTTCTCTGTCGTGCGATTTGAATTCTAAATGCTAACTGAATTTCTGCTCTATTCTCTCGCAGATGGTGAAAACACGTACTTCTTCATCCACTGAGCAGCACCCCGAGTCTCCAGCTACAGCTCCTACAAGGGGCCGGGGACGAGGCCTTGCTAGAGGCCGAGGCAGGGGTTGAGCTCAGCCCAGAGCAGCAGCCCCAGTGGCGGAGCCTCAGCTAGAGTTTGCTGATGAGGTTCTTTCCCAGACAGTCCCTGTTGGACCAGCTCAGGTTCACGAGGGGTTCAGTGCCACTCCAGTACTCCATGATGCTCTGGTCCGTCTAGTGGGACTCATGGAGAGTGTCGCTCAGGCAGGTTTGCTTCTTGTAAGACCAACTATCTCTTAGGTTGGGGGAGAAGACCAAACTCCCGATACTCGCACTCCGGAGCAGTTTGCTTCTCAGTTTCAGACTCTAGTAGCTCAGCCAGCTGGGGCAGTGCAGCCGGGTATTATGGCTCAGACCGGTGATGGAGCAGCTATGTTTGCTGATGCTTTGTGGAGGTTGGACAGGTTCACCAAGCTTTTCACTACTACTTACAGTGGTGCATCTTCAGAGGATCCCCAGGACTACTTGGATAGCTTCCATGAGGTTCTACAGAACATGGGAATAGTGGAGACCAATGTGGTCGACTTTGCTACCTTTTGTCTGTCAGGTCTCGCCAAGACATGGTGGAGAGATTATTGTTTGCCAGACCAGTTGGATCACCGGCCTTGACTTGGGCCCAGTTCACTCAGCTATTTTTGGAGAAGTTTCTTCCTATCACTCAGAGAGGGGATCTTCGGAGGCAGTTATAGCGTCTCCAGTAGGGCTCTATGACCGTCACTCAATACGAGACTAGATTTGTTACCTTGGCCCGACATGATATTATGATACTTTCCACCGAGAGAGAGAGGGTGAGGAGATTTATTGAGGGACTAGCTCAGCCGATCAGATTACAGATGGCCAAGGAGACAGGGAGTGAGATTTCTTTCTAAGATGTAGCCAATGTGGCCAGACGAGTTGAGATGGTTATGTTGCAGGAGGGTGGTTAGGGGTCTGACAAGAGACCCCGTCATTTTGGCAGGTTCAGTGGCGCCTCATCTTGAGGCGGGGATTCTTTCGGCAGGGGCCATCCTCCTAAGACGTTTCATTCGGCACTTCAGGTTTCTTGCAGTTCTCTAGGTTGCCGTGGTTCTCATATGCAGTATTCTGATCAGTTTCCCTACAGTGCACCATCAGCTCCTATTAGTGCACCGTTGATTCAGAGTTTTCAGGGTGGTTACTCAGGTCGTCAGGGTCAGTTTCAGGCTCAGAAACCTCAGCAGCCGAGGGCTTGTTATATTTGTCGTTATCAGAGGCACATTGCTAGATTTTTCTCTCGAGCCTCGAGCAGTTCTCAGCACCAAGGTTCTCGTGCTATGGTTCCCGCACTAGGTGCTCCACCACCCGCTCAGCCAGCCAGAAGTGGGGGTCGAGGTGTTAGAGCTGGAGGTCAGAAATTTAGAGGTGGAGGCCAGGCTACTAGGGGTAGAGGTCAGCCAGCAGGAGGCCATCCCAGGGACGTAGTTCAGATGGGTGGGGCCCATCGCTGGTGTTATGCTATTCCAGCCACACCTTAGGCTGAGGCCTCCGATGTAGTTATCACAGGTATGGTTTCAGTTTACAGCAGGGATGCTTTGGTTTTATTTGATCTCGGGTCCACATTCTCTTATGTGTCGTCTTATTTTTCTCCTTATTTAGTTATGCCTCGTGATTCTTTGAGTACTCATGTATATGTGTCTACACTAGTGGGTGATTCTATTGTGGTAGATCGTGTCTACCGTTCGTGTGTAGTGGTTATTGTGGGTCTTGAGACCAGTGTAGATCTTCTACTCCTTGATATGGTTGATTTCGAAGTCATTTTGGGGATGAATTGGTTGTCGCCTTATCATGGTATTCTGGATTGTCATGCCAAGACCGTGACATTATCATTGCCAAGGTTGCCTCGACTGGAGTGGAGAGGGACTCCCGGTCATTCTTCCAGCAGGGTTATCTCACATATGAAGGCTCGGCGTATGGTCGAGAAGGGGTGTTTGGCCTATTTGGCTTATGTTTGTGATTCTAACGCCGAGGTTCCTTCTATAGAGTCTGTGCCCATAGTCCGTGAGTTTCTAGAGGTGTTTCCTGTAGACCTGCCGGGTATGCCACCTGATGTTTTAGACGTCAATACCTCAAAAGAAGATAAGTTACTTTGTGTGGTACCCAATTTTCGAGTGTTGTCTCAATAGAAGAACCTAGTTCTTCTTGATGTACTTACTTCTACTGTCGTGGAATATTAAAAGCAGTAAAGTAAAAACACAAGGTTTTTTATGTGGAAAACACCTGGGTCAAAAGGTGAAAAAACCACGACCTACTCCTCAGTAGGATTTGCTCAAACTCTTCACTAAATACTCTGATCCAAACGGACTTACAAAATAAACTCTTTTGGAATCCCAGGACTAACTCTAATCCCTTTGTAGTAACTAGCCCCTAGCTAATTTCTACAAGCTTCAAGTTAACTCTAGCTTAAACAATGCGTACCTATTACAATTGCTTCTATGAAAGATGAAAGATACAATATTAAAACTCCTACTACAATCAACTAGACTCAATATTCAATCAGATGGAACTGGTTCTTTTAGTTGATCTGTAACCTTTTAATCGCACAATGACTCTGCTAGCAAATTGACTCTGGGAACTTTGCTTTCAGACTTTTGATTTACTTCAGCTTAGTGCGTGTCAAATTCCAGCAGAAATACATCAAGTATTTATAGAGTCAGTTGAGCTGGTCGTCCAATTCTAGTCCAACTCTACCTGGGTGAACATAATTCGTACCAAACTCAACTTCCTTTATTGTATTACTTTCGTTGCTGAATTCTGCTTCAATCATCTCATTAGTTTGAAACCTTTTCGTATTAGAAGACAATCTCTTGGTTCATTGATATTTATCATTCACATATATCTCCTATGCATATACGGTTCATGTGCCAGATATTCAGTTCAAGATGTGTGCTCTGATGGACCTGGTTCAACTGGTCAGCCATTTGTCAATCTTCAAAACTATGCAGTGACATGGGTCAACAAATTCCCCATTTTTGATGATGACAAACAATGTGCTTAATCCTGTATACACTACAACCACTTTTTATGGTTTTAAGCATTAATCATAGAGAATCCAGGTTCATTAGGTTATAAATATCACTTTGAAAAAACTTTTTGAAAAAGTTCAGCCTCATATCTTCCCCCTTTTGGCATCATCGAAAAGTTTGTAAAATGATACACTTATCAGATTTATTAATTATTACCCATGGCCATTGAGGCAACTACATGTGCAAAGCATGATTAATCAACACAAAGAAGCCAATAAATCTTAGCTAACTAAGAAATTGAGACAAGTCAATAACTAGAAGCAAAATTCATTGATTAGTAACGATTATCAACACCATACAGAAAAACAAAAAGAAACCAACCACGAGCNACAGAGTAAAAATAACTGAAACTGAACAACTGGTCTAAAGAGGGGTTTTGGAAGCTCTGGAAAGCCTAAGGATGGGAAGGTGCAGAGGAGGTTGTGGTCTTGGATTGTAGGAGAGAAAGCATCTGCTAAAGAACACCCTCGTTCTTTTCTTTCTCCTTTGCTAATTTAGCCCTAAGAGCATCCCGCTCACTTTCAATCTCAATCACACGAGACTTCTAACGAAGGATCTCCATATCCTTAATCTCGTTTTCCTACACCAGAGTTCTAACTTTGTTGTTGACTGGTTGCTTTCTACATGAACTAGGTTCATCCACAGGAACATTGACATTGTAGTCACATGTGAGCAAAGTTTCCTTCCCAAAATAGTCTTTGGCAGTAGCCATCTCAGCCTTCTTTACTGGAACCCTAAAATGTGCAAGCACTGCTGTCAGAATGAAGCCATATGGAATTGCGTGTGCTTTGGTTCAATTCACAACTCTGTCTAAGAGTTAGATGATAAAAGCCGACCAATTTATTTGCTTTCCCCTGTACAAGCATTCCATCAAGGTAAGATCCATATAATTTTCCATGTGCCTTTTTTCTTGTCTAGGCAGTAGGAACTTGATGACGAACTCGAAGAGTAGCTTGTGCTCTGGCTTCATTTCACTCTTGTAAACCGGCCTGGGTTCAATCTCCTTCTCACTATCACTGAAGAACCTGGTGATATTGATTGCTGAGGTCATCTCATCTAGACAAGGCCATCTTTGCCTTGTGTAGTCCTTATAGCCATCAGCTGGTATGTTCATAATAACACTCAGTTCTTTAACATCAAAGGAAACTCCAATTCCTTTGACCATGGAGGTGACCCTGCCTTCCTTGACAATGGCATTTCCCATGAATTCTACCAACTCAGCTCTTGCCAGCCTACCTTCCATGCGAAGGACCAGGTCCTTCCAGCCCTGCACCTCCAGAGTTTCCATCAGATATTGCATTCCAGGCTCCTCTAGATCCTTCACCAGCTTACCCTTCAGTATTGTTCTTTTTCCAAACATGGTAACTTTGTCAGTCACCTATCCTATTTCCTTCTCCTCCTCTCCACTCCAGTCTGCATCATCATCCTCAACAATTCACTTTCTTTGGCTTGGCCCTGGTCCTCTTAACAGATCTTGTTGGTGTGACGGACATTCTAGCTGACTTCTTTGAAGAAGCCTTAGCCTTTGTGGGTTTTGGTGTCTTAGCCACAACTGGAGCATGCTGCTCCTCCTGTTGGACCAGGTCCAACGCAGTATCTTCTATCTCAATAGCCTCAACAGGCTCTCCAACTTTTCCTTTTCCTTTTGCTGCCCTCTTCTTCTTTCTCTCTTTCAGAGCCTTTTCTAATTTCTCTTCTCCATCTCTCACAGTGCTACGAGTAGATCTTACTTTTGGAGCAGGAACATCAGCAACTTCAGAAATTTTTCTTTTCTTTGAAGGAACTGGGTGAGTTGCCTTCTTGGACTTCTGACTCCTTCTTTTCTTGGGGTTATAAGACTCCCCCAGTTTCTTCAACCTTTCAGCAAATGTTTCTTCTCCAGATGAACCAGGTTCATCTGTTCCTTTCTTAAGACTTGCAAGACCTGCTGCAGCTTCCTCAACTATGCTTCCCCCTAAATCAGTGACGTTTTCTCCAACAGTTTCAGGAATGGGAGCACAGATAACCAGCGTGGTACCATCCTCCCCAGATCCCCTTACAACTTCTTTTCCCTCTCTCTCAATAATTCTTTCTTTTCTACCACCCCTCTTCCTTCCAGGTACTTCAACATCAATAGCAGACCCAACCAACACAAATCTTTTATCAGCAAAAGTAAATTCAGAATCGATTTCAAGATTACCTTTTCCATATTTGGTTGAACCAAGTGCATCTTCCTCATTAGATAATTTAAAGGATTCACTGGACGAATCTGACTTAGTACCTTTGTATGCTTTAATAATATCCTCCAAGAATTTTTCCCTAGCCCCAGAAGCAACAGATTTCCGGGAAAAAAACCTTGCATGACGATTCTTGGGGGCAGGAGTAGAGTTTGGAGTGGGTTCAGGAATGGGTGTATTCAAGGGTGGATGTAATTTCTAGTGATTCAGAACTGTAAACGGATAGAGAATTAGAGACAGATTCAGAATGTCCTCCATCGTAATCACGATTAGGTGATGAATTAGAAGAAGAAGCTGGTGGTGGTGAAGACATTTTTATGTATAGTTAGGAAGAAAGGACGAGTTGTAAGTTTTGGGTTGTGTAGTATGAGTTGAACTTGGTTTGAAGGTAGCTTTATGTAGAGAGGAGTTATGATTGCCTTTTATAAGATATGGCTATTAATTATACAACGGGTAAAAAAATTTATTCAAGTGGAAGTCTAATTGTTGTAGGGGTGTCATTGATTTGACGGTTGAGAGTTCCCTACTTCTAAGCTAATTGAGTACTGATGTGACTTCTTGGAACGGATTCATTTAGAGATTGGTACAAAGACTTTGAAATGAACAAAATATAGATAGAATCCTGCTCATGTGTGACTGTAATTGAATTAATATATGGAGAAGAGTACGTACCTTGTCAGTCAGATGAATCAGCATAGATGAACTAGGTTCATCCTGTTAGAAATCTTTAAATTGCCTCAATTTACAAAGATAGATAAACATTTATTAGTATCCAGGGAATCATATTAATACATGGCACAAGAGTATGGCAATAAAGACATGATGCTGAGCAATTATTAATCTGATTAAGTACCTAATTAAAAATTTCTAGCCAAAATAAAAAAATTTCATTTATATATATTTTTTTCAATCAGGTGATCTTAGTCATCCCTAATTCCAGCCTGTTTCTCTCAAAATGCTCACTACTAAGTGATTTAGTGAATATATCAGCAATTTGATGAACAGTAGCACAAAATTCGATTGAGATCATTCCTTTTTCATAGTTATCCCTTAGGAAATGGTACCTAACATCTATGTGTTTAGTCCTTTTGTGATGAACCGAGTTCTTCGTCATACTAATAGCACTAGTGTTATCACAAAAAATAGGAATGCATCCCACATCAATACCAAAGTCCATGAGTTATTGTTTAATCCATAAGAACTGGGCACAGCATGAGGCTGCAGCTATATATTCAGCCTCAGCAGTAGACAAGGCTACTGAATTTTTTTTCTTGGTAGCCTAAGACACAAGGCATGATCCCAAAAAGTGAGCCATACCTGAAGTACTTTTCCTGTCAACCAGGAATCCTGCATAATCAGCATCAGCATATCCTACAAGGTCGAAATTACTACCTTTAGGATACCAAAGGCACAAACCAGTGGTGCCTTTCAAATATCTCAAAATGCTTTTTACTGCAGTGAGGTGGGACTCCTTTGAATTTGCCTGAAACCTAGCACACAATCTCACGCTGAACACAATATCAGGTCTGCTGGCAGTGAGATATAATAAAGACTCAATCATCCCTCTGTAGAGCTTTTGATCAACAGATGAACCAGGTTCATCCACATCCAATTTTGTAGCTGTGGCTATGGGAGTGTCTATTTCTTTTGAGTCTTCCATTTTAAATTTCTTGAGCAATTCTTTCACATACTTTTGTTGGTGGATCATTGTTCCATTTGGGTTTTGCTTAATTTGCAAGCCTAAGAAAAAGTTTAGCTCACCCATCATACTCATCTCAAACTCACTTCCCATTAGCATAGCAAATTCCTTGCTCAATTTTTCAGAAGTCTCCCCAAATATGATATCATCCATATATATTTGCACAACCAGGAGATCCTTACCCTTTTCC
>ML307702.1:0-16973 GCA_005239505.1 Nicotiana paniculata | reverse complement strand
GTCGAGCATTCATATGGCTCCTTATAAGGCATTATATGGTAGACGGTGTAGATCCCCAGTTTGATGCTTTGAGCCGGGAGAGGCTCGGTTTTGTTTACAGACTTAGTTTAGGGTGCCTTAGATAAGGTCAATATTATTTCGGAGAGATTTTGTGCAGCTCAGTCTAGGCAAAAGAGTTATGTCAATCGAAAGGTCCGTGATGTGACATTCATGATTGGAGAGCGATTATTTCTTTGTGTGTCTCCCATGAAGGGTGTTATGGGATCTGGGAAGAGAGGTAAGTTGAGCCCTAGGTATATCGGGTCGTTTGAAATTCTTGATAAGGTGGAGGAGGTAGCTTACAGACATGCATTGCCTCCAGGGTTATCCTCAGTTCATCTGGTATTCCACATGTATATGCTCAGGAAGTATCATGGTGACCCGTCCCACGTGTTAGATTTCAGCTCTGTCCAGTTGGACAAAGACTTGACTTATGAGGAGGAGCCGGTAACTATTTTTGACCGGCAGGTTCGCCAATTGAGACATAAGAGTTTTCATTCAATTCGAGTGCAATGGAGAGGCCAGCCCATTGAGGCAACTACTTGGGAGTCTGAGTCAGACTGCAGAGTAGATACCGACACTTGTTTGCTACTTCAGGTAATTTTCTATGTCCGTTCGAGGACGAACGTGTGTTTTAGAGGAGGAGATTGTGATGACCCAAGGGGTCATTTTACAAAATTAAACTCTGTTCCATGCTCAATAGCCATAAAAGAATAAAATTAAATACCTCGATTTGCGTGCGCAGTTCGAGAGTGAAACCGGAAAGCATTTAGGTGAAAATATGAGAAATAGTGATTTTTAGAATTTAAATTTGACAAAAGTTGACTTTGGTCAATATTTTGAGTAAACGGACCCGGATACGTGTTCCGGTGATCCCGGGAGGTGCGTAGTAAAATATAGGCTCGGGCGTATGCCCGGAAAAGAATTCCGAGGTCCCAAGCCTTAGAAATCAATTTTTGAAAGAAATTGTTTTGCTGAATTATTAATGAAATAAAGAAAAGAAATAATGTTTGAAACCATTGGTATCGGGCTCGTATATTTGTTTTGGNATGCCCGGAAAAGAATTCCGAGGTCCCAAGCCTTAGAAATCAATTTTTGAAAGAAATTGTTTTGGTAAAATGTTCATTAATTTACGAAATGAAATAGTGCAAATAATCATTGATATCGGGTCTGTATTTTTGTTCCGAATCCCGGTACAACTTTTTTTTATGATATTTAGAGGTTAACTGTGAAATTTGGTGAAAAACGGAGTTCGTTTGACGTGATTCGGACATCCGGTTGAGAAACTATGAACCTTAAGAGTTTTTGATGAAAATGATGAGTTTTTGAGGATTAATTCATAGATTTACATGTTATTTTCATGATTCTATTGCACGAGCAAGTCCATATGATGTTTTTAGACTTGTGTGCATGTTTTGTTTAGAGACACGAGGGCTCGGGTGAGTTTCGGATAGGCCACAAGATGATTTTTGCACTTAATTAACTGCTGGTTTTTCAATATCTGCTGTCCAGGTTTTGTACTATGTGATCGCATAAGTACAACCGCGAACGCATAGTGTAGTGTTCAGGAGCCCAAAACTTGCATTGTGCGACTGCAACAGCAGGTGTGCAATCGCACTACACCAGCTGGATTTTGCCGTGCGATTGCATAGTAAACCCCGCCATTGCATAGCTTTATTGTTAAAGCCCCGCCTTAGCTTCGTCACTACTTCGCCGAGGTTAGGCATGGCACTTACTCAGTACATGGGGTCGGTTGTACTGATACTACACTCTGCACTCTTTTGTGCAGATCGAGGTTCTAGCCGACATTAGAGATTTTTAGAGCATCGATCTATTTATTCGTAGACACGAGGTTTATCTACCGACGTTTGCAGATCCCAAGAGTCTTCTCCTATTTTTATAAAATTGTTTATTACATTCAGAACAGTAACAACATTTCTTTCGGCCATTATTTGTAGTATTCTTTAGTAGGTTGTGGATTGTGACAACAGACCCTGGGGTAGTTTTAGAGTTGTTTACAAAATTAGCTCGTGATCCGTTTTATTTAAATGGTTATTATTATTATTTTATTTTACTGTTGTTGGGAATTATTCTAACTATGTTACTTTGGAAGTTATTTATTTGTGCTTAAATAATAAATTAAGGAAATAAATTATTCGAGTTCTAACATTAGTTTGCCTAGCAAGTGTAGTGTTATGCGCCATCACGATCCCTGAGGTTGGAAATTTGGGTCGGGACTGAAATTTTCTTTTGGTCTTGAATCTAATGTTGTTAATCACGCTTAAAAATATAGAAGGAGATTTTTGCATGTGATTCTTTGAGAGAGAGAACTTTATTTATTTAGTTTTTCAATTTATATATGTGCTTGGGTAGTTTTGGTAAGTCTATAACTAATGGCTAGAGATTGGTAAGTTGAGACTTATTTGGGACATTTGTGTAAGTTTCCCTTTATTTTACTGCAAAAAATTTAAATAATCAGTAGTGAATTTGTTATAATGTCTTCTTCTTTATTTCAGTGTAAATCATGCTAAATACTATAGCAAATATAGGACTATTTAGCTAATTACTTCAGCGTAAATCTTTTATTTTATTTTTCACTAATAAAGTCTCTTTCTTATATTCGTCAACTATTCGACTAATTAATTTAGCATAAATAGATGTCTTTACTTGAAACAAAAAAAATTCATCCTTAATATTATCTTATTTCTGGTAGTTGGTTTATTTTTTATTTTTATTTTTTATGTAAGTATACTTTTGTAGTTTTATGGACTATGGAGTATATTGAGATCTTTATATAAATAGCCGGTATTTTATAGGTGTTCTAGTATCTAAAGAACAAAATCAATAAACTGGGAAAAGAACATTATAAACGAAAGAAAAGCCCAAAGTTATATGACCTGTTAAGCCAACCAAAAAAGAGCGGCAAAACGCCCGAGATCACGCAAAAGATCCTAACCACTGTCCAACAACTGACCTTCGATTTGTAAATTTTCATGTGGCACCCAGTTTTCTGCTATCCATTGAATTTGTACCAATTTTTTTTAAAATATTTAATTGATACCTAATTTTTGGATACCTTCAGATACATGTACTTTTCTCTTCTTCTTTATAGTTGTTTTCTTCTTCTTTGTGCATAGAGTTTCTTCTTTTTCTTATTTGTAAAATGAGTTAGTTAAATTTGTTGTTGTTTGATAATTTGACGACTGTGACTTGTTCTTTATGATATTTAAAGGTTTTGTTTCAAATTTTAGCTCACTGAATCGTTTATTGGATTGTTAAAATTCGAAAAACATGTTTATCTTTCAGATATTAAGATACGGAATCTGAAGTTGCATTCAATTGATTGAACTACTTAAAACTTGAAATTCTGAAGTTACATTCGAAAGATAGAACTTCATAGTTGATTTATGAAGTTGCATAGAAGAGATTGAACTACTTCAGATTCGAATTTCTGAGGTTACATTTGTGTCATGGCCCAAAATTTCATTAAGGTCGTGATGGCGCCGGACACCACAGTCAGGCAAGCCAACACTCATTAGTTAATTAAGTTCCTATTTTATTATTTTGAAATCGTTACTTTCATTCCATTATATGAAATTCGATAAAATATTTACTGAGTAAATAACAAGGTTTTAACACCTCAATTAACAAATACATCCCAGAACCCGGTGTCACAAGTGCATGATCAATTTCTAAGAAAACCCAAATGAAATACAATAATCGTCTAGAATACAAACGGGACGGTAAAGAAAGTACAACTCAATACGCTGAAGGAGACTCTGCTGGCTGCGGGTCGTCTCGAAAGGTGCAGCTCATCCAAGTCCCCATATCAACCATGCCACGACGCCAAGAGGGGCCACTAGATATACATGTACCTATGCAACAAAATGCAAAGAAAGGTAGTATAAGTACGAAAACAACGTGTAGTCGGTAAGTATCTCACCTAACCTCAAAAAGGTAGTGACGAGAGGTCGACTTTGACACTTACTAGAGGTCAAATTAATATAAACAAGTGTGATGCTACACATGGATGTTATAATCAGATAACAAATAACAATAGGGAAGGACAACTTCTTCCATAAATTATAAATCTCAAGTTCCGTCATTTCAGTTAACAACCCATATCTTAAGACAATTAAACAGTTCAAGTCACAGATGGTATCCAACAAATATCATGCGCAGGAAATGCTGAGGGTCGAACGGCCCGAACCAACATAAATGTAAATTGTGCACTGCCGAACGGTCGAACGGCGCGAACCATAGATGCATCTATTAACCTTCCGCGGCATACGACCCGCTCCCATGAGAGTAGGGGAATAAATCACCTCGCTTGCGGAATATAAATTACGAAGCGGTCACTCATAAGCATACGCATTCAAACAGTCCACCCTGTCTACATCGGGAAAATGAGTACTCAAGTAAATGACAATTTCTCTTTTAATGGTCACGAAAATAGTATTTAGATATTTTTTCCAAAAATTCATTTACCAAGTTCGATAAGGTTTAAACACTTTAATTTCATCATAAGGTTACAAGTATGACAAATAAAACATGCTTTTGGGGCCTAGACTACCTGTACATAAGTGTAGTAGTAGCTAGACACGGACTCCCGTTACCCCGTGCGTACGTAACCCCATAAATAGTATCACATATTTAATTATTTCACCTATGGGTGCAATTCCCTCTTACAAGATTAGAAAGGAGACTTACCTCGCTCCGAAGATTCATAACCGGATTCCAAGCCCTTGTTATGACTCAAATTGATGCACACCGCCCCAAAACTATCCAAATAACGGGCAAACCAATGAAAATATACTTTAATACTTGTAAAAATTCAAATTATATAAATTCCCAACTCCGCTCAGAAAGTCGATAAAATCACCCTCGAGCCCATGTGCCCGGATTTTTAAATTTTTCGAAGATAAAGATTACCAATATCTTTACGAACTCAATTATATAACTTATTCCCAATTCCATGCCCAAATGCGTGGCCAAAATCAAAAATATAAATTTCTAGGTCTTCTACCGAAAACCCAAAATTTTCACCAATTTCCATGTTTAAATCTGTGATGACCCAAAAGGCCGTCCAGTATATTTCTAGCTAATTTTGTATTCCGAGGTCGTTAAAACCTCCATCTATGTCACCTTTATTTGCGTGCAGAGCCCGGGCGTGTAGCCGGGAAGCTTTATGTGAAAAATTGAAAAAATGATAATTTTGTATTAGAAATTTGAATAAAGTTGAATTCGGTCAACGTTTTTGGTAAACGGACCTGGACAAGTGATTTGACGGTCCCGGAGGGTCCGTAGGAAAATATGGGACTTGGGCGTATGCCTGTAATCGAATACCAAGGTCCCAAGTCTGAGAAATGAATTTTTAAAGAAAATTGTTTTTTGAAAAATATAAAGGTTTCTGAAAATAAAATTTGAGGTGAAACTTGTGATATCGGGCCCGTATCATGGTTTCGGAGCCCGGTAGAGGCTCGATATAATTTATATGTGTTATCTGTTAAGTTTGGTAATAAACGGACTTGCTTTGACGTGATTCAGACCTTAAATGCAAAACTTGAAGTTTAAGAAGTTTTGAGAATTTTTATGGATTTGGAGGTTTAATCCGATGTTTATGATGTTATTTGGTGTTTTGATTACTCGAAAAAGTCGGTAGGATTTTTTTGAGATTGTTTGTATATTTTGTTTTGATCCCCGAGGGCTCGGGTGTGTTCCGGATAGGGTTCGGGTCCATTTCCTCTCATTTTACTCTACTGATTCTGCTATCTGGTGTTCTCTTCTATGCGATCGGATAGACTCATCCGCGATCGCATAGTGTAAAATGGACTAGCCCTGTTTTTCCTCTTCGCGATCGCATAGCAACCCCTGCTTTTGCGTAGTGTCCTTGCTCTTCTTCTATGCGTTCGCATTCCCCTTGTCGCGTTCACGATAGTCCACTGGACAGTGGCCATAAATCTTTCTGTGCGATCAAATCAACCCATTCGCGACCGCATAATACCTTTTTCCATCATCACTTTTCTTCTATGCGAGCACATCCTTGTGTCCGCGATCGCGATGGTTTAAAAAATACCTGGGTTGGTCAGTTTATATCATCAAAATAGGGGTTTCACCATTTTAAACATATTTTGACTCCTAGAACTCGATTTTGGGCCATTCTTTGAGGGGTTTTAACACAAATCGAATGGGTAAGTGTTCTTCCACTAGAATTAAATATATTTCATGAATTAGTTCTTGTTTTATCATTTAATTTGTGATTTGGATTGAGAGGAGTGTGGGTTTTAGAAAACTTCAAAAATGAAAATTCATGATTTGAATGACCAAAATGTTATAGGAATTGGATAAATTTAGTATGGGTGAACTCGTATCGGAATGAATAATCGCAATTTATAAAATTTGTCAGGTCTCGAGATGCGGGCCCAGGGGTCGACTTTTGGGTCGATTTTTATAATATTGTAAAGATTGAAACTTTATTATTCGGAATAGTTCGTTATACGTTTTATATGTATTTTGAAGTTGTTTTAGTTGATTTTGAGCCGTCCGTAGGCCTTCCCGCCCGAGAAGTCTATATTTGAGTACCGGGTGTTCGTTTTTGAGGTAAGTATCTTGCCTAACCTTGTGAGGGAAAACTTCCCCTTAGGATTGAGTCTTCTATGTTGATTGTAGACCGCGTACGCGAGGTGACGAGTGCGTACTCGGACTTCTTTGCAAATAGATTTCCCTTTTAGGATTTTTGTTCCTTAAGTTCCCCATGTATGAATTTAAATTGTTATATCTGAATTCCTGATTTCTAGTATCATCTCTTCTTGTTCAAATTAGAAGTACTTTCCTAACATTCCTTGTTTCTTATATGATCTTAGTTTACTTAAGTGAAGACTTTGCTTTTCCTACCATTATACTATATCTTTCTTCATACGCTGCCTATGTGACTAAAACTGGTATAATCTCGCCCTATAATTGTCTAACAAGTAATTGGAATACCTATACGTTGGTCAAGCATTCCCGTGAGTCGTACATTGTGATTTAAATGATTTTACCCTTAAGTAATACTTAGGTTCAATTGATGACCGCCCATGTTGATGGTATTTCTTTAATGCTGCCTATTTACTGAGCATTTGTTCAAACTGAGTTTATTCGGTGAAGCTAATTGTCTAAGTGAGATTGGTTATAGCTGATTCCCTTGCCGGGATGATTTGGTTTCTTGGTTGCGAACTTGAACATATAGAGTCGTCGCTATATTTGCCTTGTTTTCCCCTCGTTATGCTGCTTTCTCTTTCTGCTTGGCGTTCCTTTCAGTGGCTATTTCTTATGAGTGAGTTTTTACCATTTTTGTGATTTAAGTCTTTGTATTGATTTGCTCATCGCACTTTGCATTCCGTTTTGTTTTCTTTTGTGCCAGATGTGGCAATATATGTTGTTTCTGTCGGCATTCCCCCTGTACGACATTGCTCATGTTGTTTTCTTTTGTGCCGAGATCCGGGAGCTTTCCCCCTGTACGGCATTGCTTATTTAATTTGGGGCTACGGACCGAGATCCGGGAGCTTTCCCCCTGTACTGCATTGCATATTTAAATTGGACTACGGACGGAGATCCGAGAGCTTTCCCTCTGTACTGCATCACATATTTAAATTGGGACTACAGACAAGATTCCGGGAGCTTTCCCCCTGTACTCCATTGCACGACAAATTCTTAGTTAGGGACTGAGTATTTATCTTGTAGAAAGATGATATTTGAAAGAGCAGTATTTGGGAAGGTATATTTGAACACCACGTATTTTGAAGAGAATATGTTTTAAATATTTCTATTTATAAGAATATATAAATATGAGTTCAGAGAAAGTATGTTTCAAAGAAGAAATTTCTGTATTCCAAAATGATTATATCTTTAAATCTTTCAAAATAAAATCACGATTTAAAGGTTTTCACTCGATGGTTTGTCAAGTTTTATTGAGTTTATTGGCTAAGGCCTACCGTGAATAAATTGATGCAGTGCTGAATTTCTAGTGTTTAATTGGGTTGTGGTTCCCGACATTTGGCTTGCATTCTTTCCATTCTCTTTGCGTATTTCTATTATGATGTCCGTTGTTCGTAATTATTGAATTTTCTTCCGTATTATTCGATCGTACCGTTATTTACATCGAAAAATCTTTAGATATATATATATTATGTTTCGGTCATTGGTACATTTATGTCTTTTTACTTATTAGACCAGTGGTTTCTTGACTAGTCCTCGTCACTACTTCACCGAGGTTAGTCTTGATACTTACTGGGCACCGCCGTGGTGTGCTCATACTACACTTGTGCGCATTTTTGTGTGCAGATCCAGGTTATTGTTATTGTTAGGTGTATGGATCGGGGATGAGGAGACTCAAGGTAAACCTGCTGCTGCAATCGCAGGCTTCGGAGTCACCTTTCTGTTTATGTCAACTATACTTATTATTTTTAGTCAGTTTTATTTAGATTTGGTTGAAAGATGTCGCAGAGCTTATGACTTGTATTTACCGGGTTTTGGGAAATTGTATACTCTGTCAAGATTTCTATTTTGAAACAGTTAAAATTCCTTTATTATTGTTGTTGATCAGTGGAAATGTTAGGCTTACCTAGTCCCTAAGACTAGGTGCCATCACGATACCCAACAGAGGGAAATTTGGGTCGTGACAAGTTGGTATCAGAGCTCTAGGTTCATAGGTGCTACACGTCATGAGCGAGTTTAGTAGAGTCTTGCAGATCGGTACGGAGACATCTGTACTTATCTTCGAGGGGATACAAAACTATTAGGATAATTTCACTTCTTTCATTCCTATCGTGCGAGTTCATTGATCTTGAAGGTTTAAATTATCGTTCAATTCTCTCATCGATGGTGAGGACACGAGCTGCGGTTCCTAATGATTTTACCCGAAGAAAACGTCGCAAGGGTCAGAGACAGAGGCCCACGAGGAGAACGTGCCATAGTTAAGATACCTACCAGAGCAGCCGTTGAGGAGTCGCCAGTAGTTCTAGTTGAGGGACAGGTACTTGGGATGCTTGTTTCTACCCTGGACTTCAGGAGGACGGTGCATAGTTTTTGAGTACAATTGGTACATTAACTCAGGCAGAGTTGATTCTAGTGCACCAGTTCCTTCACAGATCAGGGGAGTAGTTCAGACTCTCACCGTCTACACTCCAGAGAAGTGAGATCATATTGGTCAGGTTCTAGTTGATATGGCAGCACGACGTGTGGTTTCAGTTCAACCAATGGTTAGGAAGGCAACATCGGAGGAAGTACACCCTTGACTTGAGAGGTACAACAAGTAGCACCCTTCTATAGTTCAATGGAGTGGCGACAGATGGTACCCAGGTTTCTTGGAAGGGCGTCACTATATTCTTCATACTTCGGGTATTTTTCGTAGATGTTTTGAGGGAGGTTGAACCTCAGTTCTGTCGGGATGTGCGGTGCGCGGAGTTTGAGCAGTTCGTCAGGGTGTTATGTCACTATTGGAGTATGCCGTTAGATTCAGTGAGTTGGCCAGATATACACCTCGTTTGGTTTCTTCAGTTAGGAGGCGAGTTCGTAGATTCATTGAGGGACTCAGGCATGGTAGAGAACTTTGGGTCAACTAGTTCAGTTGCATTACCAGCATCGCACGGGGGCTTTTCAGGTACCCATGGGTCTCAGAGGATCCTTATTATATGTTTTCCACAGCCACATCGGCAGAGAGATTGTTTTCAGTGTGGAGATGTTAGCCACAGGGTGAGAGATTGTTCAAGGATTCAGGTAGAAGAGTTATAGCAGGGTATTCAGGTGGATAGAGGGCGCCTAAGAGGGTGAGGCCCGACCCGTTGATGTGTTGCATAAAGTAAGCTGGAGGGCGTTCTGTCTAATATTATCACCCAGGTATGTCTTGATGTGCTAAAGTGGGGTACCATTGTATTTGACTATACCTCTGTCGTTCGGGACGAGTTTCCCTTATTTGTTGTTTCATTTATGAGTGAGTTCCGTGTTTTGCAGTCTATTTTGTGTTTGCTCCTGTTGGGAGATTCTATGAGTAGTAGCCCGTGTCTATCGTTGTTTATTTCATTCTTGATAGTGGTGAAACTGGAAGTGATTCCTTGTTGTTCTTCATGGTTAGCTTCATGTGATTTTCGTAAATATTTTTCTTAGGAGTTGTGATTTGATACTCCATCGAGATGTGAGATCAGCTAGCGTTATGATTTTATCAGGTGAGATGAGTTAATGGAGAAATTTCTATTGGTATGATATAATTTCGGTATGTGATTCAGAGTTGAGGGTGATGTCCTCGTGATAATTGTCATTCGATATATTTATACCGCGCTGAGTACCGCGGTGGAATTTTATCAGGAGGGAATCCTTGTGATTTGTTCATATGCCTTGCTTCTTCCTTGTTATATTGCTTTTGGTAAGTCAGTATTGATAGAGAGTTATGACTATGGGCTTGTTTGATAGTTCATTTATATGTTTCTATATTCATATTCAATCATTCTCCTTATGTGCTTCATTAGTTTTAGCTTGCAGGATGTGTGTATGGTGGTGTTAATTGTGGCTTGGTGATTCAGGTGTTTAATAATGAAGTTTTCGTGTTTATTTCATCATTATCAGTATTATGGGGTTTATAAACAAAGTTCTACACGTGGGACTAATTGCCAATGTTGAGTTGATTTCGGGCAGTTATTGTGATCAAAAGTGCTATTGAGCCTATGTGTGATGTGCTATGTTGTGTGGCCGTGCCTTATGGGCGTAGACCTGAGTTGATGCAGTTGGTTGAGGCTAATTTCGGATATGGATTTAGAATCGGGTCTTTTGGAAATGAGTAGAAGGTGAGGAATTGGGGTATGAGGCTTATCGATGGTGATGAGAAGGCTATATTGCAGTTGCGGTGGTGTCATCAGGATTATGTAGGTTGGGTGACATGGGATCACCTGCGGGTGTGTGTTGGAAGTGCGCAGTCAGTGATTGGATGAGTTGAAATTGAATTTTGTTACGTTCGAGGATGAACATTTGTTTAAGATGGGGAGATTGTGATGACCCAAAATTTCATCCTGTCTATTTCTAGCTAATTCTGTGTTTCGAGGTCGTGAAAAACTCCTTCTATCTCACCTAGATTTGTGTGCACATCCTGAGCGTGTAGTCAGGAAGCCTTTATGTGAAAAATTGATAAAAATGATAATTTTGTATTAGAAATTTGAATAAAGTTGACTTCGGTCAATGTTTTTTGTAAACGGACCCGGACCCGTGATTTGTCGATCCTGGAGGGTCCGTAGGAAAATATGGGACTTGGGCGTATGCCCGAAATCGAATTCTGAGGTCCCAAGTCCGAGAAATGAATTTCTAAAGAAAATTGTTTTCTGAAAAATATAAAGGTTTTTGCAAATCAAATTTGAGGTTAAACCTGTGATATCGGGCCCGTATCATGGTTCCGGAGCCCGGTACATGTTCGATATAATTTATATGTGTTATCTGTTAAGTTTGGTAATAAACGGAGTTGGTTTGACGTGATTCAGACCTTAAATGCAAAACTTGAAGTTTAAAAGTTTTGAGAATTTTTATGGATTTGGAGGTTTAATCCGATGTTTATGATGTTATTTTGGTGTATTGATTACTCAAATAAGTCCGTCGAATGTTTTTGAGGTTGTGTGTTTATTTGGTTTTGAGCCCCGAGGGCTCAAGTGTGTTTCGGATAGGGTTCGTGTCCATTTCCTCTCATTTTACTCTGTTTATTGTGCTATCTGGTGTTCTATTCTATGCGATCGCATAGACTCATCCGCGATCGCATATTGTAAAATGGACTAGCCCAGTTTTTCCTCTTCGGGATGGCATAGCAACCCCTGCGTTCGCATAGTGTCCTTTCTCTCCTTCTCCGCGTTGGCATTTCCCTTGTCGTGTTCGCGATGCTCCACTTGACAATGACCGTAAATCTCTTCTATGCGATCGCATCAACCCATTCGCGATCGCATACTACCTTTTTACCAGCAACAATTTTCTTCTATCCGATCGCATTCTTGTGTCCGCGATGCTTTAAAAAAAATACTTGGGCAGATCAGTTTATAACCTCAAAATCGGGGTTTCACAATTTTAAACACATTTGGACTCATAGAACTCGGTTTTGGGCGATTCTTTGAGGGTTTTTTCACATAAATCGAATGGGTAAATGCTCTTCAACTTGAATTAAATATATTTCATGAATGAGTTATTGTTTTTATGATTTAATATGTGATTTGGGTTGAAGGGATTGTTGCTTTTGAAAGAAAACTTCAAAAATGGAAATTCATTATTTCAATGACCAAATGTCATCGGAATTGGATAAATTTAGTAGGGGTGAACTCGTAGCGGAATGGGTAATCGCAATTTATAAAATTTGTCGGGTTCCGAGGTGCGGGCCCGGGGGTCGACTTTTGGGTCGATTTTTATAATATTGTAAAGATTGAGACTTTATTATTCGGAATAGTTCCTTATACGTTTTATATGTATTTTGAAGTTTTTTTAGTTGATTTTGAGCAGTCCAGAGGCCTTCCCGGCCGAGAAGTCTATTTTTGAGTACCGGGTTGTCGTCTATGAGGTATGTATCTTGCCTAACCTTGTGTGGGGAAACTTCCACTTAGGATTGAGTCATCTATGTTGATTGTAGACCGCGTACGCGAGGTGACGAGTGCGTACTCGGACTTATGTGCAAATAGATTGCCCTTTTAGTATTTTTGGTCCTTAAGTTCCCCGTGTATGAATTGAAATTGTTTTATCTGAATTCCTGATTTCTAGTTTGATCTCATCCTGTTCAAATTAGAAGTACTTCCCTAGCATTCCTTGTTTCTTATATGATCTTAATTGACTTAAGTGAAGACTGATTTTCCTACCGTTATACTATATCTTTCTTCATACGCTGCCTATATGACTAAAACTATTATAATCTCGCCCTATAATTGTCTAACCAGTAATTGGAATACCTATACGTTGGTCAAGCATGGCCGTGAGTCGTACATTGTGATTTAAATGATTTCCCCCTTAAGTAATACTTAGGTTTAAATGATGACCACCCATGTTGATGGTATTTCTTTGATGCTGCCTATTTACTGAGCATTTGTTCAAACTGAGTTTATTCGGTGAAGCTAATTGTCTAAGTGAGATTGGTTATAGCTGATTCCCTTGCCAGGATGATTTGGTTTCTTGGTTGCGAACTTAAATATATAGAATCGTTGTTATATTTGCCTTGTTTTCCCCTCGTTATTCTGCTTTCTCTTTGTGCTTGGCGTTTCTTTCAGTGGCTACTTCTTATGAGTCAGTTTTTACAATTTTTGTGATTTAAGTCTTTGTGTTGATATGCTCAACTTTGCATTCGGTCTTGTTTGATTTTGCGCCAGTTGTGGCAATATATGTTGTTTCTGTCGCATTCTGGTTGTGTTCCTCAGTGGTTGCATTGCATATTTAAATTGGGACTATGGATCGAGTTCCGGGAGCTTTCCCCCTGTACTACATTGCATATTTAAATCGGGACTACGACCGAGATCCGGGAGCTTTCCCCCTGTACTGCATTGCCAATTTAAATTGGGACTACGGACGGAGATCCGGGAGCTTTCCCTCTGTAATGCATCGCATATTTAAATTGGGACTACAGACGAGATTCCGGGAGTTTTTCCCCTGTACTGCATTGCATGACAAATTCTGAGTTACGGACTGAGTTCCGGTGGTTTTATCATTGTGGAGATTTGGATCGAAAGATATATATATATATTGAAAAGTATAACTGAAAAGCAATTATCTCCAGGAAAAGTTATGTCTGAAGGACTTCTATTTTGAAAGTAAATTTGAAAAGTATTTGTCTTACAGAAAAATGATATTTGAAAGAGCAGTATTTGGGAAAGTAAATCTGAACACCACGTATTTTGAAGAGACTATCTTTTAAACATTTCTCTTTATAAAAATATATAAATATACGTTCCGAGAAAGTATGTTTCAAAGAAGAAATTTCTCTATTCTGAAATGATTATATCTTTAAAGCTTTCAAAATAAACTCACGATTTAAAGGTTTTCACTCTATGGTTTGACCAGTTTTATTGAGTTTATTGGCTAAGGCCTGACGTGAATAAATTGATGCAGTGCTGAGTTGCTAGTGTTTAATTGGGTTATGGTTCCCGACATTTGGCTTGCATTCTTTCCATTCTCTTTGCGTATTTCTATTATGGTGTCCGTTGATCGTTATTATTGAATTTTCTTTTGTATTATTCGATCGTACTGTTATTTACATCGAAAAATATTTAGATAGACATTATATTTCGGTCATTGGTACATTTATGTCTTTTTACTTATGAGACCATTGGTTTCTTGACTAGTCCTCGTCACTACTTCACCGAGGTTAGTCTTGATACTTACTGGGCACCGCCGTGGTGTGCTCATACTACAGTTATGCGCATTTTTGTGCAGATCCAGGTTATTGTTATTGTTAGCTGCGTGGATCATGGATGAGGAGACTCAAGGTAAACATGTTGTTGCGTGTGCAGGCTTCAGAGTCACCTTCCTATTTATGTCAACTGTACTTATTATTTCTAGACAGTTGTACTTAGATTCGGTTGAAGTATGTCGTAGAGCTTATGACTTCTATTTACCGGATTTTAGAAAATTGTAAACTCTGTCAAGATTTCTATTTCGAAACTATTAAAATTCCTTTATTATTATTGTTTATCAGTGGAAATGTTAGGAAATCCCTAAGACTAGGTGCCGTCACGATACCCAACAGAGAGAAATTTGGGTCGTGACAAATTCCTTATGAAATCATGTATTTAACCTAATACTTGCAAGAATTAATTACCTCATAGAAGATGATGAAATCCCCTCTCTTCAAGGATCCAAAATCGCCCAACCAAAGTGATAAATGAGTGAAAAATGGCCAAATCCCATGTTTAAAATACACACGGCCCAGCGATTCTTCGCACCAGCGGTGCACCAGCCACACCTACGGCTCCGCACCTGCGGAATTTCCATCGCAGGTGTGGTTTCCCTCAAGCTTGGAAAATTCCACTTCTGCGGATTAACTTCTGCATCCGCGCCCCCAGGATTCCTCTCTCGATCTCGCACCTGCCACTCTTCTTCTGTAGGTGTGGTCCCGCAGCTGCGGAAAAATGATCGCACCTGCGTGTGACGACCCAAAGGGTCATCACCAGTTTTATTACCCATTTCGTACTCCCGGGGCCTTGAAAACCTCATTTTTAGTTTCCTTGATTTGTATGCGCAGTCCAGGCGTGTAGCCGGACATCTTAAATATGAAATTCAGTGAAATATGCTAAGATTTAATATTAAAATGAATAAATTTTACTTCGGTCAACATTTTGGGTAAACGGAACCGGACCCGTGATTTGACGGTCCTGGAGGGTACTTAGGAAAATATGGGACTTGGGCGTATGCCCGGAATCGAATTCCGAGGTCCCAGGCCCGAGAAATGAATTTTTGAGTAAAATTGTTTTCAGGCCCGTATTTTGGTTCCGGCACCCGGTACGGGTCATATACATGGTTTATGCACTTTTTGTGATGTTTGGTTGAAATAGGATTTCGTTTGACGGGTTTCAGACTTAAAATGGAAAATTTGATGCTTTATGAAATTTGATAAAATTCATGGATTTTGAGGCATAATTCGATGTATATGATGTTGTTTTGGCGATTTGATTTAAGGATAAGTTTGTAGGATGTTGTGGGAGTTATCTGTGAAATTTGGTATCATTCTGAGTTGTATAGGTCAGTTCGGCACGTTGTTAGCAAAGTTTAGAAACCTTAAAATTCCTAAGTTTGGTTCTTGAGGTTTGGGGGTGTGATTTTGAGTTTTAGCGTTGTTTTGAGTGTTCTGAAGGCTCAAGCGAGTCCGTAATATGATTTGGGACTCGTTTGTATATTTGGACTAGAGCTCGGGTGGGCCCAGGTGCCTTCCGGACACCTAACGGGGCTAAAAACCAACAAACAAGGTTGCTGGTGCACATGCTCTGGTGTGACCGCAGGTGCGGTTGCCCAGCATCGCAGGTGCGGTCCCACGCATTGCAGGTGCGATCACCAGTGTCCTGGCCAGCTATCGCAGGTGCGGAGCATTTCTCACAGGTGCGGTCTCCACTTCGCAGGTGCGATCCCAGACCCCCTAGCCCAATTCCGCATGTGCGAGATTCTTCTCGCAAGTGCGAGACCGCATGTGCGGTCCCTAAAGCCGCAGGCGCGAGTTCACTGTTCCGGCAGTGAGTTTTAAAAAAGGGTTTTAAACCCATTTTTTCTCATTTTCCATCTTCTTCCTTAGGCGATTTCTTCCATTTTTAAGAGCTATCAACCAGGTTTCATAATGTAAGTGAATTCCACCTGGAAATTTGTTTCATGCATGCATCCTAACCTAATTAACTACATAAACTAGTGCAAAAATTCAAGAAATTGGGTGGTAACCTAGAACTTGTGATCACTTAGATTTTCTGTGAATTGGCCATGAAATCAAGTAAAAATCATATATTTATGATCCTTAGGCTTGGGTGAGGGGTCCCTTCGAGAATTTCAAGAATCCGAGTGAGCGGGCCTGGGGTTGAATTTTGATAATTTTGGAAGAATTTTAGGAAATGGATTACTAGGCCACGTAACTGAATCATTGAATCCTTATTGATATACTTGAGTTGATTATGTCTAGATGATACCATTCCGGAGTCCAATTCTAAAATAAAGGCGGTGTTAGAGGGTTGATTGCTATACTTTGGACCCGAGGTGAGTATTTGGTCTAACCTTAGCTTGAGGGAATAGGAGTTGAGTATAATTTTCTACTTGCTAATTGTCAAATACAATGTATAGGCATGGTGATGAGTATTTATACATTGGTATCTACCATGACCGTGAGTCCTTATATTGTGAATATTCTGATTTTGTGTTAATTTCCATGCTTAATTGATGATTTCTATATGTTGTGAAGAGTATGTGAAGGGAATTGTAAT